>JAWNNJ010001209.1:0-214619 GCA_035045125.1 Hypselothyrea guttata | reverse complement strand
GAATGATGTGAATTTTGTGGTGGATTGTTGGTGTCTTCGTCTCTGGCAATGGTGTCAAGAGCCAAGCCAAATTGCTTAGGGGAAAACTGAAAACTGAAAATGAAATGATTTCATTTAGAGTAGGAGGCATTTTCGCTCCTAATGAAGTAAAGGAAATTATTTTGGTAAGATTATATAGATAGATGTGCTTGGCTCTAATTCATCAAACTCCCTCCGACTTGCTGGTAATTAAAATAATTAAGATGCCTCGCAAAAATATTCAAAATGCAAATATTGCCTGTACAATTAGCCGTAGAGCTGAGTTAACCTTGCGGTTGCCTTTGTTGGCTGATTGTGTTTTTCTTTTTCTTTTTTTTTTCGTAGTTATTTTTTATTGTACGTGCACATTGTTTACTTTGCTTAATTTACTTACTTTCATTGTCTGCTTGGTGTAATTGCCGACGAGTCATAGAACAAACAACTGTTGCTTTTATCTCTGCACCTAATTAACTTTCCACTCATCCATTTGTGTCTGCTTCTTTACAGAAACTTGAGCAGGAGAAGCACGTGCTCCGACAGAAGTTATCGATAGCAGAGGACGAGAGCGATCAGCGAGTGCTGGAGCTGCAATCGGATCTCAACGAGCTGAAGGACAAGCTGCAGACGCAGGATGTGGCCATCCGGCAGGCCGAAAAGGAGAAGACCATCCTTATCGACGAGCTGCAGCACCAAAACACACGACTCACCGAACAGATCCAGGAGGCGCATGCCACCGAGATGAAGCTCAGCGCACAGATCCAGGAGCTCAAGGACCAGTATCACTACAGAAACAGCAGTCTCCAGGTAAAATAAAAAAATATATAAATTACAGACTATATAACATAAAAAATATGGAATAAAAACTATAAGAATTCTGCACTTTCTTCTTTCAAAAAAATGTAAAAATAAAAAATTACAAAAATTAATAAAAATAAGTATAAAATATACTATATTTGAATTTCATAAAAATTTTAAGGTTCTTTGCAAACATAAAACATATAGATTTTATGGAATCAAAACTATAACTATATTCTTTATTAAAACAAATTTACAATATATGTATAAAGATAGATCTATATATAAATCTCTAATATAAACCCTCTCTCAACAGGAGCACGTGAACAGCTTGGAGTCCATCAAAACCGAACTCAACCTCACCACAGGCAAACGACAGGAGCTGGAGCGGCGCCTGCTACACGCCACGGAGGAGAAGGAAAACCTCACCTCATCGCTGGAGGAGGCATCCGACAGAATTCACATGCTCGAGCGACATGCTCGCGAGCAGGAAACAAAATTAGAGGTGAAGTCAGAAGACAGAAATCAGAAAACAGAAAAAAAACACAGAAATCAGATCTTATCACGTCCCTCTGAAAGTTAAATTTAACGAAAGCGAATTCGTGATTTGCCCATTCTGAGATTATTTATTGTCGCCGGCAAGAACTGCGCAATTTCTCGAGTGTTTTCACTTATCTCTGAAATTAACTTTCTATTGCATTTGTTTCTATATTTTTATAACTTTATTATCATTAATAATCTTTGCAAACAAACTTTTAATATTATCTTTACAGACCACCTTACAAGCTTTGGAGCGCTCTCAGCGTGAGAATAATGTGCTCAGCGAGCGTTTGGGTGCGGTACGTAGTAAAAACTAACCTCAAATGCATCTTATGACCTCTAAATGCTAACGTAACCTAAAAAAATTAAAATGGGTATCATCAAATCAATTAGGGTATTTCCAAGCGCCGAAAACGAAAAACTTTAATGACTTATTTTACATTTTATTTTATTCTTTCATTTTATAAGCATAATTTTAACGAATAATATGCTTATTTGTTTTAAATTATGGATTTACATCTGGGCTTAATAAATTTTTATTAACAAATAGGACTGAAACGTAAACAATTAATTACAAATTTTTGCAGTTAAATTTTCCAAATTAAAAATTTTAACTTTGTGGGCCGTAACGTTAGAAATGTTATAATGGGAAAATAAAACTGGGGCTGATTTTAAAACTTTATAAATCTGCAATAGCTAAACAAATTTCCTAAATATTTTACGTTTTAATATATTTTTCAGCAATTATCGAAAATACGCCTATAATTTTTACTTATTATCGGAAATACCCCTATCTCTGCTAGTTTCTTCTGATTTTTGTCAAATAGTAATTGTAAATCGTTATTCGTAGGACGCCAACTCCAATACGCCGGGCAAGAAGAGTTTGCAATTCGAGATGGAATGCGATGAGGATGAGGCGAGCTTTACGGAAACGGGAAAACCCAGTCAAATGTGGGTGGAGGCGCGTTCGGTTTACATACAGCTGAAGTCCCTGGTGGACTCGCTCAAAGTGAGCCACGACGATGATTCAGGTGAGCTTTATGCCTGAAATGGGACCAGAGTTATTATGAATTTGGGAATGCAAGCAATATCATCGATATCCCATATACTCGGCCATCCTATTAGGTATTCATCCCGAATACACGTCACCATAATGTTAGTTGTAATCATCGTTGTCATAATCATCCTAGTCATCATAATCATAGCTATAGTGATCATAATCATCACAGTCATCCTAGTTTCCATAATTGTCATAGTCGTCATAATAAGGACTTCCCCTCTCCCTCAGGTCTCAATTCGGACATATCCCTTGATCTGGAGTCCATGGACAACACCATGTCGAGCACGGAGCGCAACGATGGTGACCACGTGGCGGTTGAGTTCCGGCAGGGAATGCTGTCGGCGATGTCGGACGAGCTGACGCGGCTGCTGCTCAACCTGGATGCCGGCAACTTCAAGAAGATGCTGGACCAGACGCGCAATCTGGTGCTGGAGCAGGAAGACGAGATCAAGCGCAGTCATCAGCTGATCCAGCAGCTGGAGGCGAAGGTCACTGTGACGGATGTGGAGCTACAGAACGTGCGGGAGGAGCGGGATCAGGCGAGGGGCGATCTGTCCGATACTACGGATCGGGATGAACTGCTGACCAAGGCGCAAACGGAACGGGATGCGGCCAATGAGAGACGCACCAAGGCGGAGGTGGAGCTGGCCAAGAATCGTGTCGAGCTGATGCAGGCCAACAGCCAGCTGCTGGAGTCCATACAGCAGAAGGTGGAGCTCTCCCAGCAGCTGGAGCAGTGGCAGATGGACATGCAGGAGCTGATCGATGAGCAGATGCGCTCCAAGCTCATCAACAATCGACGCCACGCCTCCGCCGAGTCCCCGGCAGCGCCCCCAAGCAGCGCCGCCGCCAATCTGGCCAAGCGGGTCTCCAGCTACAAGCTCTGGAGCTTATTTCAGCGATAAGTGGTCGAAACTGCCGCTGTGCTGGAAGATCTACGTAACTCTTATATTCTTAATGTACTTGTAGGGTGTAGCTGGGTTTCGATTCGATTACGCTTCGATTTAATCGATTAAATCGATTGCAATATAATTTGGCGATTTCTTGTGAAATTTAGATATTTAGAATATATTTATATTCAGCATCGGAAAAATCAGGAAAAGTCGATATAGCCGATATAGTCGATAATTTTGAATGTACATATTTTGTATGCATCGATTTTTAAGCTTTTCTCTCAGACTACCTGCATATTCAAATTGCCGTTATTTCGATTAATCGATTAAATTGATTTTGCAAAATGAAAGATCGAATCCAGCTCTACTGTAGAGCAGTGATTGAAGCAACTTGCAAATGAGCTATATATTTTTAATATTTATACACACACAAAACACAAAAATCAGACACAAACGAGCGCCTAAATATAAATATATATATCTAGATATATATACGTATTTGTACTTAAAATCAAAATATTGTATATTGTAACAGTGCGGCCTTCTTTGGTTTTGTAGAGAAATCTTTATAATTACGCTTTATTAATCTTAAACCTAATTATTATGTAAACGTACTCTTGTACCTATTTTTAAACCATAATTTTCTGTATCTAAACGCTTGCTCTCTCTCTCTATCTTTTATATGATTATCTCCCTCTGTTTAGTTAATCTTGTAGTTTTTATAAGCTGTAACGGAAAATCAAAAAAATGAGAAACATATCTGGCGTTGGGGCTTTGAAAAAGCCTTTTTGCTAGTTCAAAAACTTGTGTTTGCGATTACTAAAATCAAATGAAATGTTATAACCGTATTTCTAACCTAACCTTATTGTACCTAAGCATATTTAAGTGTAAGCAAAGCATTTATGTTACAACAAAACAAAAAAAAAACCTTATATATTTTTCAAGCAGGCAGATAACCATGTGGAATTAGACAACTTGCCTTACATACGGACAATGAAACAAAAAGTTTAACATTTTAGATTGTTTAACGACATAACATACAAATAAATCTATACAAAGCTGCATTTACGGTTGTTTTAATTTAATTTAAATTTGAATTTGAATTAAAATTGTTCTTTAGTTATCGATATATTTTTCTAGCAACGCTTCTTTGTTACTTTATGGCAACGCTTTACAAACGAAGAATAAAACAGAAACATACAAATAAATCGATAGAAAGCTGCATTTTCTGTTGTTTTAATTCAATTTAAATTTAAATTGTCTTCTTTAATTATCGATGTATCAGCCAGAAATCGATTTACCTGTTTGGTTTTCTGGCAACGTCTTAAATCAAAGAATGAAAAAGAAGCATACAAATAAATCTATACAAAGCTGCATTTAAAGTTCTTCTAATTTAGTGATAAACAGCAAATTTAAATTCAATAAAAACTAGCTATCGATATAATATCATACAGCAATCGATTTACCTGTTTCGTTTTTGCTGGCAACGCTTGGCAGTATTTTTTATTGTCGTGCCAAAGTAGGCCATTGGAATGGTATATTTTGCCTGGTATTATTATTTATCTGGTGTTATTCGGCTGGAGAGATTCGGTCACTCTGCTCCCCAAGTTTTTCGAGGAACAAAAAGAACGGCAGGAAGGAGACGAAAAGAAACGAAACGAAAAGGCAGCGGCAGTTTCTCATTCATTCCTAATTTCTAACGACCCGTAGTTGGCAAGACAGAACAACACAACGGCAAACAATGCCTTCGGCTGCTACCGCAACAACAACAACACCAACCACCACCAGCAACAACAACAATAGCAAGGAGAAGCGCTCCTCAGTCAGCTCGATTGTTGCAAGCATTAGCAGCGTCTGTGGCAGCGGGGGCGTGGGTGGTGGCAGCAGCAGCGGCGGCGTTGGCAGCGGCTGCAATGGGGAGCACAGCAGCAGCAACACCAATCTAGCCGAATGCGCTAAAAATGCAGCCGAAAGCGATTTGAGCAACAATCTGAATAATCTCAATGCCAAGGCGCTTAAAATCGCCGCTGAGCCGTACAACCCGATGAAGCAGATGCTGGTCACCATCGAGCATAAGATTCGCAACCTGGAGAAGCGCAAGGTGAGCAACAATAAATTCTAACAAATTCTCGCATTGCCCACCATTTTTTTTGTTTCGCTTTTTCCCCTATTTTTTTCTTTTTTACTTCCCCCTTGTGCACGCAGATTTTTCGCGACGCCATGTTTGCTAGCTAACAGCGTTGCCAGACCGAAATAACCAAAATCTGTTTTAGTCAGCAAAAAATACAATAAAAAAATAATTGCACAGCTGCAACTGATTCATCAAACAAACAAAATTAACTACGTCAGTTGATAAGCATTATCATACATATCATACTATATATACATATATATATATATATATATATATATAGCACGTTAGTGAAGTGTGTTTTTATTTGCTGCAACTCTTGTTATTGCCGGCGACTGATCTGGCAGCATTGCGGCCGCATGTGCACCCCACAAATTTGTCCATTTCGAGTTTTGGGATTTTCTTTGTTTTGAATTTGCTACAACGCAAATATAATATATTATAATTATAATAATTATAAACTAGTGCAAATAAAAAATAAAGAACCAAAAGGAGACCTAATAAATATATAAGCAGCTTAGTCGATATGGTCTGTCCTTATGAACAGCTAGATCTTAGAAACTATTATACATATTTTATATCTCTCTCTGTACCTTCTCCCTCCATTAAGATCGTATAAGAAACAGCAAAGATATGCCACATATAAATTTCTGATCATTGCATTCTCTCATTAGCAGCGCTTGGCCGCTCTTTTATTTGATCTGTGGCTCTCTCACACCTTTCGCCCGACTGATTTGCCCCGTTCCGACTGTTAACTTAGCTATGAATAATATTTATTTTGCTTTAGACTAAACTGGAATCGTACCGGGAGATACAAGCGAGCGGCAAGGAACTGAGCGCCGATCAGGCAGCTGCCGTGGCCAAATACGATTCTGTGCTTGCCACGCTGGAGTTCGCGCGTGACGTCTCCAAGCAGACGCAGCTGGTGTGCAAGGAGGCCGAGAAGGAGCAGAAGAAGCAGGCGCGCAAGGTAAGCAAATATATCCTAAATATTGTAAAACATTTAATAAACCTTTTGATTTGTGATTTAGGATAATCAGGCCAAGCTGGTGGCTGAGACCGCAAAGATACGGGAGGTGCTGGTCATGCAGAATGTGCTCTCCTGCTTCAATGATGAGCAGGTGCGCAGCGATTTCCTGGGCGGGGAGAACGGCGCCTGCAAGCTGGACACCAGCCAGCTGGATGTCCTAGAGAAGTTGTAAGTTCTCCAGCAATTCGTTAAACTACATTTATAATCAGGGATCACAAATAATAATTATGAGCTTACAAAAGTTGAAGTCCTAAAAAAATATATATTTTTTATTATCTAACGGCGAATTTGTATATAGATTAAACTAGAATTTTCAAGAATCGATCTTTTCGATCGATTCGCTTTTAAAATTCGATTTAATCAATGATTCGATGAAAAAATCGGTAATTTTATTCCTAAATTTGTATAATAGAAATTGAATTCCAATATCTTTTGAAAACTGAAAAATATTCGTGATCTGTGATATATTATTATTAATATGAGTCTTTTAAAGGATTAATATGAAGGATTCTAAAACTTAATTTAATTATATTTATATATTTTGTTAAATTTTGTAAAACAAAAAAAAACATTAGAATCCTTAAACTTCGTCCAATTTTAATACAAATAACTTGTATTTAAACTTGTAATAATTACTAAATCTATTATTAATAATTTAAATATTATTTTAATGCTCTGCTCAGCTGCATGGAGGTGCAAACGCGTCGTCCCGAGACCCTGGAGGACGTGAGCTTCCTGGCCACCGCCCAGAAGTCGGCGGATATGTTCGCCTCGGTGATCAATGCGCGCAACAAGGCGTTCGGGGAGACGACCTTCGAGAAGGTGCGGCTGCTCTTCCAACAGATTCAGGACTGCGGCTACCTGGACAAGTACTACTTGATGCCAACGGGGGAGCAGGGCAGCAGCAGCACCGAGCACGCTGAGGCTGAATCGATTGAGGCACTTGCCACGGAGATAACGTCGACGCCGACATCGGCACGCAACTCGCTGGAGGCGCTGGATAAACTCTCCTCCACGGCTGTAACTGTTGATGTTGCAACCGAGCTGCAACAGCCGGAGCGTGCGCAGCTGCAACAGCAGCAGCAGCAACAACAACAGCTGCTGTATGCGCCAACGCCTGTAGCAGCAGCAGCTGCCACAAGCAGCACGACTCCCGTGCATGTGCTGTATGCAGCAGCGCCACCACAGCAGCAGCACGTGCCACCAACTCAGCAGCAGCAACAACAGCAGCAGCAGCATCCCCATCAGCTGCTCAGCAGCCCCGTGAATCTCCAGGCGCTGCCACAGGCAGGCGTTGTTGCAGCCGCTGCCGTGGCGCCACAACAGCAGCAGCCACCTCAGCAGCAGCAGCAACATTTTGCTGCAACCACAGTGCGCGCTGTGGAGCATAATTTCTTCAAGCAGCCAGCGCAGGCGCCGACGCCGCAGCAGCAGCAGTTCTTGCAACAGCTGCGTCCACTGGCCGAGGTGCTGGGCACCGGCAGCTTCCACTTTCTGCAGGACAGCGAACTGGATGCGCCGGAGGTGCCACCGCCAGTGGTGCAACAGCAGCAGCAACAGGCGCCGCCGCCGCAGCAGCTGCCAGTGCAGGGTCTGGTCTTTGAGCAGAAGCAGCAGCAGCAGCAGCCGCAACATCAGCAGCAGAATCATGTAGATGAAGCACAAACCATAACCACTCTGACATTTACCAATCAGTCTTTCCCGTCCCTGCAGCAACATCAGCAGCAGCAGCAACAGCAGCAGCCAACGCCGCAGCAGCAACTTTTCTCTCCTGTGCTGATACACGAGCAGCATCGCCATCAGCAGCAGCAGCAGGCGCCACAGCAGCAGCCCATGCTCATCATGACGCGCCTGCCACCGCAGCAGCAGCAGCAGCTGCCACCAACTGCCGCAGGCATTGGCATGCAACCGGGAGACGTCACCGCCGTCTTTCCCTACGACAGCGCAGTTGTCAGCTACGAGCAGCAACTGCAGCAGCAGCTGACACTCAAGCAACAGCAGCAGAAGCAGCTGGAGGAGCAGCAGCCGGAGCTGGAGGGCGAGTGGCATGTGGCACGTGGCAGCGATACCAATGAAGCTGCCACCGTTGCCTTGACCAATGTGCTTAAGACGCAATCGTCGGCGCTCAGCGAAGCCAATCACAACAGCAGCGTGGGCGGGGGCGGGACAGGGGTTGGTGGCAAGTGGAGCAGCGAGATGAACACCAACATGAGCAGCGCCGCCTCCAACGGCAGCAACAGCAGCAATGGAAATGGCAGCAAGCCCGACTGGGCGGAGGCACGCGACAACAGCAGTGGGCGTGGCGCCTACGACAACGATGCGGGTGGCAACAATCACTGGAACAGCGGCGCCTCCTCGCAGCAGCAGCAGGAGAACTCCAATCCCAATGCCATGCGACGCAACTCTGGCAATTATCAGCAGCAGCGCAGGAACGGCGGAGGAGGCGGGGGAGGGGATGAGCGTGGACGCAACGGCGGCGGCGGTGGCAACTATCGTTCGCGGCAGTATGGCAACTCTGGCGGCGGCGCCACGCAGCAAAATGGACGCAACAGCGGCGTCTACTTCCGCAACAACGAGTCCAGCGGCGGCGGTGGTAACAACAACTACTATCAGAATGGTGGTGGCGGCGGGGGTAATGGAGGAGGGGGGGTTTACAACAAGGAGTCCCGCTATGACTCGGCAGGAGGCGGGGGCGGCGGCTCCTATCGCGGGCAGCGCAGCGGCAACCAGCGCAATGGCAACGCGCCCTTTGGTCGGCCAATGGGCGGAGGGGGTGGCGGCGGCGGTGATCGTGGACGTGGCGGTGGAGCAGGGGGCAATGGTAATGGCGGCGGGGGCGGGGGCTACATAAACCGCCAGTCGCAGCAGCAGCAGCGCATGCCATTGGGCCTGGAGAATAAAAACTGAACAGTGAGCAGCTTCGGGAACTGCAGCACGAAGCAGCCGAAGACGAAGGAGAAGCCGAAGGCGACTTCGTGCTGCAGCTGATTGGTCGTGGCACATGTATTAAAACACACACACATACAGAAGCTTCTCCCACACATAAACACACACACGTACATATATACATAAACTCACACACACACATTACTCTCTCACTAGCAGCGTTGCCACGTTGGTGTTCAATTTACCGTTAGTCAGCAACGTGAAAAAACCTCAAGAAAAAGAAGCAAGAAAAAACCATGCAGAAACAGTTTGAGCATTTTTTTTTGTAATACCATTAAATGTTTCTATATAATAATGATTTATTTAATTAATAATAAATACCAACAACAACAACATAGTTTTTAGACAAACTAAGCAAGAGAATACCACATACAGGAAAGTTCAAAAAACAAGAGCAACAAAAAGGAGAAAAGAAAAAGCTAAGAAAAAAGGGGTTTCTAAAACCCCAACTGAAAGAAAGAGTACAGTGAACACCGAGACGGACGAACAGCTGCAAAGAAAAACCACAACAAAAAAATAAGAAAGGCAGAGAAGTAGGAAATTGCCCCAAGCATACTTCATGGCAAATGAGAAACAGAAAATTAAAGTATTTATACGTCTTAGCAATTAAATTACACCTTTGAAACATACAAATTATATTTAATTAATTAATATAATACAATGCGAATGGATGATAAAAATATGAAAACCAACAAACGAAATACAACATATGTAATTATTTACTATAAACAAATATATTTATAGTTTGTGCTCTAAATACCACAATTTTTCTATGTATTTCCTTATTTTCAATTTCTTTTTCTTCAAGCACACGAAAGCAACTCGAGATCAAACGCGCATATTTATTATGAAATTATATACATTTACACTAATTAAATGTAGAACAAATACAGTAAATATTATGCTCCACTTATGTGCATTATACTGAGAAAAAGATAAACGAAAGACAGAAAAAATAGTACATTAAACTAATTCTACAAGTAACAAGCATTTGATCTAAATAATTGGAAGGTTCCATTTGATTTTTAACTATAAACGATCTGAAATTTAACTGCTGGGTAAGTATGATAGAAAAAGAAGAAGACTCTCTGAACTACTCTTGAACGTTGGAACTAGATCTTTGAACTGAACTATAAAGCACAACTCTATTCAAGGAAATTTTAGTTTAAATAACTTCGTTGACTAATTTTGTACTTATAAGAGCTCTGAAGCCAGCTTAAATAATCGTAAAAGGGTACAATAGATCAATCAGTTCACAGTACAAAAATCTATACTATATAACAATAATATTAATAATAATATAAACTACAATTCTTTGCTTTTATCTCTGCCAGTTTTATCCGAAGGCGTATCGCATAAAAACCAGAGTCCAGCCAGTATAAAAGTAACGCCCACGCCGTTAAGCGTCGTCAATGGTTCGCCAAAAATGAAATATCCCAAAACGAACTGCAATATAGACTCTATTAATATAGTAATCCGATGCAAAGTTGAAAATTCCCACCGATATAACGTAATTAGAGGCCGCTGTTAAAACTGTGGCCGTTAGCGTTTGTTGTGTCATTTGCAGCGCCTTGAGAAAATAGCGCAAATTGCAGAAATTACAGAAAATCATCAGACCAAACGGCAGCAGCTGCAGCAAGGCAATTTCTGAAATAGATTTTTTTAAATAAATTCTATTTTGTTAAAAATTTAATTTATACCCGTATAGGAGAAGCCGCCGGCTTTCGGTGCAGCCAAAAAACTGGGCAATTTGCCAAATAAACTGCCGCCGGCAGCGCAGGCGCCAGCCAAAAAGCTATATCTATACTTCAGCAGAGACTCCATTTTATAGTATAATATATATAATTGATATTAATTCCATAAAAATCTTTTCAACTTTTGAGCTATTTTTAAAGTTGCCAACTGCATCAGCTGTTTGGCATGCCAATCGATAACATTGCGCATTGCGTCAGCCAAGCATCGATAGCACTATCGACTCATCTCTACGGTGAAGCACATTTTCGTTTTGTGGCTAGTATAACAAATTAAATTATTTTTTTAAGTTAAACCGTAAAATGTACGGATTGAAGACATTGTTGCCACAATTTGAGATTAAACTGCCCACCTGTATGTACGAATTAAAGAATGTCAGCCTCTCTGCCGCAGCAGCAGGCAGCGAAGTAAGTGCATACTTCCCCTCCCCCTCCCTTTCAACGGCTGCCGTGTCGCTATTAGAGATGAGCGTTGCGGTGACGTGAAGTGAATAGTGACAGTAAACAGTGTTGGTGAACGCAATGTTTGTTTGCATTGTTTGCCCGCGCTTATTTAATTATTTATTATTTAATTTCAAAATTTGTAACTAAATCATCTCATATTTTCATGTTGAAATTGAAATTCGAAAATAAGAGCCGGCAAATCCAATGCAATGGCGTTGCGGAGAGCAAAAAGCCTGTCACTTGTGCGCTTGATTTGGACATTTTAGGGCGGCAAATTCAACAGTTGCTAAAGGTTAAAACATAAATTGTTAACTATTTATAAACCCTACTGACTAACACCACTCATAAATCGCATAATACGCACGGTGCTTGTACAGTTTGTCCGTTGGCATACGCTGTTTATAATAAGGCGTGGCATCCAGCTCTAGCCAGGCATATGCTAGTTTTAAATCAGAACTTAGAAGCCTTCCTAAATTATTAATTTAAATTTCTGCTCTCTTTTGCAGCAGGACGACACCTCGGTAGTGCTGCAGCGTCAGGAGAAGGTGCTGCAACAGCTGGAGGAGCTGAAGGCGCAGCTGTCGCAGGTTCGTCGCAGTTTGGGGGTGCGTGTCTGTGGCAAGACCTTCCAGCACACGACAGCCTATCAGAACGGCGGACTCAAGGAGGTAAGTGGGGATATAAACACCAGTAATTATAGCGCTATTAATAACCTATTTGCGTTAGGTGCCGCTGCACGATGTCGTGGTCAACGGACATCCCAATTTCATACCCTACGCACTGCTGGCCTTGAAAAACGCCTGGCGAGACCTTTACACCATCGACGTCAAGACCTTCACGCACTCGACCATGGCCGACATCGGGCCTGCCGCACGCGACTTCGAGGCCAATCTGGCCAAGGTGCCGGTTAACGAAGCGCTGCCCAAAATAAATGTAACGCTCATTTGGAAGAACTGTAAGTTCGATAGGTATTTGTATACTCTGTACACATAAAAAGGGTTGTGAGAGAATTTAATAAGCGAGAGTTGGGGTAGCGAGAGTTCAACCAGCGAGAGTTTGGCCAGCGAGAGTTCGGTCAACGAAGAGTTTGATCAACGAGAGCTCCGCCAAGGGAAATTCGGCCAACGAGAGTTCGGTCAACGAGAGTTCAGCCAGCGAGAGATAGACAAGTACCAGGTCGGCTATCAAAAATTAGACGAATGGGAGTTCGAGCAACGAGAGTTCGACCAACGATAGTTTGGTCAACGAGAGCACGACAGCGAGAGTTGAGCCAGAATGCTTACTCTTTACTATTAAATTCACCTATGCCGATAAAACGCATTTAAAAATCGCCTAATAGACTCAGAAGTTAATGAAGAAGCAGCATTGCTGCAGCGAATTCATATAATCTTGAAAATTCGGATAGCTCTTGCGACTCGTTATGTAATACAATTCCTATAACTTGTTTATTTGCAGGTGAACACACGGAAATGATAAGCTCGCCCACCATGTACGTGCCCATTTATGGCGAGGTGAATATCATTCGGTACCTGGGTCGCGTGGGTCCTACGGAATACCGCTACGAGAACTCGCCGCTTTGCAACGAGATCGACGCTGTGCTCGACATTTGCTATCAGCTGCTGCGCTGCGGCACGCACAAGAGTCAAGTGGCGATGGTGCGGCTGCTGGACAAGCGCCTGCAGCAGCAGCAGTACTTCGGGGGCGATCGGATGTCCGTGGCGGACATAGGCGTCTATAGCTCCCTCATACGCATGCCCGGCATTACGGACAAGGATCTGACGCCGGCGCTGCTGGCATGGCGCAAGCGAGCAAAGCTCGTAACCCTAATTTAGAATACAATTTACAAGAATTTGAATTTTGGAACGAGAGCAAATAAAATATTTATCGTTACGGCTTAAAATTGGTTTCAAAACTCGCTAGCTCTCAGAGAATTATTGATTGGATATTGTGGGTTATAGATATAATAAGGGATAATGTCTGCAGATTCTGTAAAGAGAAGACGGAATTCTCGGAAATACTATTAATATAAAACAGCTGAGGTTGGACAAACTGCTGATATCTGTAAAGTATTTAGTATTACTTTAAATATTACTCAATTTTCTGCGGAGAATTTAATAGATGTACGAACTATATTTGTAGCTGTAGTAGTGCGTAAAATAGTTATTTTAATCCGCCATCTAATAATAATAAAAAAAAATCCTCTAAAAATTGTTAAATATTGTATAGATGGACAAAATATATATATATAGCTCTAGTAGGGAATATAATAGCTCTTGAATTTCCCTTTAATAATAATAGTCCCCTTAAAATTACTCAACTTTCGGTAGAATATTGAATAGTTGGGTGATCTATATTTAGAGCTGCCTTTCCTTCTAATAATATTAATCCTCTAAAAATAATTTTTCTTCGAAAGGGGATACAAATTCTCCTTTAATTCCCCATCTAATTAATAATAGATAATCCTCTTAAAACCCTTGAATTTTTCTGCAAAATGTTAAATACTTAGTTAGACAAACTATTTATATTTGTAGTAGCTCTTTTGATTCCCCATCCGCTAATAATACTATGCCTGTAAAAGTATTTAGTTTTGTTTTTAATATTTTATTTGGCTTATTTATCTTTGCAATTCTCTTTATACAATGCGGTTTTTCGTTTCAATATTGCAGTTGGTGTCTGTTTTTTGTGTTTTATGTTTTGTATTTGTTGCACTTACAAATCGCTTAATGGCTACGTGTTTGTTTCGTATTTGTTGCATGTTGCTTTATATGTTTTGAAATCCGTTGATTGTGTCTTATATCTTGCGTTAATATAATATTTATATATATTATTATAGTTTGTCGATTCGTACTCTTTAGGATGTTTCTCTTGTTAGTTCTGGCTCGTCGCTAAATTAAAAATCTCGCATGCACGTGTAGAGTATATTTTAAAATAATAATTTATAGCTAGTACACATGTATATCGTATTTGTATATATATATATATATGGATTGATCAGTTGGACAGTGGCTAGGGGGGTTATTATTCAACTGCATTTCCTGGGCTGGCTGACAAATGAATTCGATTAACGTTCTATTTGTAATCTTTGTAATTTTTGTAATTTTACATTGTTTAATTTACGATAAAAACCATAAGTTAAAAAAAAATCTAGCGATTGGCGCCTTGTTTTAGCTGATTTTTCTCATTTTAAATGCTACGCAGACGCCTGGGGCAGGAGCAGAGTGAGCTTGGGAGCATAGTACAAGAGTCGCAGATGGTAGATCTGAAGTTGGTTTATATATATATATATATATATATATATATATATATAGATTTGATAGCTGCATTATGTTGTCTCGCCCTTGCCGCTGTCGTCGGCGGATTCGGTATCATCAGCACCAGCTGCAATTCCATCGGATGTGGATGTGGAGACGGAGGCGGAGACGGAAACCATTCCGTTGTTGTTCTTGCATTTATTTTTGCTAATCGCTGCACAGTCGCCGTTGCCCTCCGGCTGTTTGTTCAGTTCCTGCTGCTCATTGTCGTTATCCTCGTCGTCGTCATCGTCGTTGTCCTCCTCCTCGTCCTCCTCATCCTCATCGTCGTCGTCGTCATCCTCGTCCGTGTCTGTGGGCAAATCCTCAGTCTCCAGATCGAAATCGTCGTCATAGAAATTCGCATCCAGTCCGGACTCTGTGCTGGGCTTGACCCTGGGCTTCAGGCAGTAATCCTCCAGCGTCATAGGCACCACGATTCCCTCCCGCTTGGCCTCCGCGTTGGCAGCCAGCGCCTGCTTGCGTATGATGTTCGGATACTCGTTGTCCTTGCCCTGTGTGTAATATTTGAACTGAGTTGTCTAAGGATCGGGCGAGATGCACTGGAGCTTACCTGTGAGTCCCGCCATCGCCGGTACATCACCGAGGCGTCCACGTTCGCCGGGGAGTAGGTGTTGGGCTCGTTGAGCAGCGATATGACCGAGAGCAGGATGGTGCGCACATTCTGCGTGGGATTCCAGCGCTCGCAGGGCAGCTCCCCGCTCTGCGGATCGTCCACGGGCGGATGCAGTATGGATATGCAGAGATCGCCGTTCTCATAGACGTTCGGATGCCACACCTTGGTGAGGAAGCGTATCGAGGGCGGCGAGTACGGATAATCGTGCGGGAACTTCATGTGCGCCTTGAAATACCCGCCCTGGTACAGCGTCTCCGGCGGACCAAAGATTGCCACCTCCCATTCGAACAGATTCTCATCGTTCATCAGCTTCACCCGGAACCCCTCCACCGGCTCCTCCTGCAGCGACTTGTACTCCATCGCCAGCGCCCGCACCGCCGAGCTGCTGGGCGTGGTCATCGACATTCCCGATAATCCCGACATTCCGGACATTCCCGTCGACGTAGACGTCGCCGTCAGCGTTGTCCCGCTGGAGCCGCCGGCGGCGCCGCCACCGGCCATCAACGTCGACGACGCATTTTGCGATGTGGAGGCAGCGGTGGTCATTTGTTGTTGTTCTTCAGCTGCAGAAAAACCCAAAAACGAAATTATTAACTTTATATATATTTTTTTTATCTACGTAGTGTGTGTGTGTGCTGAGTTTTTGTGCGATTGAAATATGTATCGGGCGTACAGGGTCAATATCTTTAGCTTCAGATAGAGATGTCGCGCAGTGCTGCCCAAACAAGCTTTTATTTAAAATTTTTATAATCGAAATAATTTAAAAATCAAATATTTATTTATTTAATATTTAAAGTAATTCAAAAAAACACAATAAAAATGTTTATATAAAAGTTACACTGCAAATAATGTTAGAAATTAATAATGTTTAATATTAAAAGCACAAACAAAAACTTGAAAAAAAAACAAAATAAAATAAAATAAATACTATATTCAATTATAGGCGTTTTGGATAAATTAATGATAACAGGGCACCTTTATAATGCCCTGTACTTTCCAAAAGGTATAAAAAATTCCCACAAATTTTCGATTGCCGCAGTTTTACAAATTTTTTGGCAAATGCGCTTCGAAAACCGCCAGATTTGGCGTTAAAAAAGCGTCTTTGACAACAGTGGGCAGCAATAACAAAAACAACAACAATCACAACAAAGCAGCAATAACAACAACAGTCACAACAACAACAAAGTCGACGCACTCAAGGTGAGCAGCGGCACTCACACACACATATGCAACACACACACACATGCAAATGTACGTTTTCGCAAATGGAACTTGAAAATTTTGGACAAGCGTTTGAGCCAAATATTGCTCGTTTACATAAAAATAAGTTTGGCAGTTGGCAAATTAAACATTTCGGCTGCTTGTTATTGTTATCAATTATTGCTGTGCCCGCAGCAGACAACAAAATAATCAAAGCAAACAATAATTTTACATGTTCCCACCACACACACACACACACACACACACAGTTTCTCACATTCACACACACTTGGCCTGCTGGCCTTATACGTACGATTTTGGTTTGGCCAATTATATTGCAGCTTATATGCGTTGGATTTATTGTTATTTCTGGTTATTAGCTATTATTTCTCTGCTCTGAGTAATTTCACTTTACAAATATTCGCCATAATTAGAGATTCGATACTGGTTAATGAACAACAGACCTGCACGAACAAGTTCGAGTTCGCATGCGTTTTCTCACTCTCGCACGCTTAGCAAACGAAGCATGCCATCGCGCTCACTAGGCCAGCATCGAACTCAAACATGATCGCATTGAAATTACAATTTTTTTCGCACATGGTTGCGTGTTGGACTGCCGCCATCTGGCGCATTAGATAAACAAAATATAGATGGCGTTGCGAGCTGAGCGCAGGTTTTAAAATGGAAAAAACAAATATTATAATTTTAATACCCTGTACTTTAAAAAGTACAAAAGGGTCTATTGAGAGGCAGATCAAGTTTGTTTTTATAAAAAAAAATTGAATTAATTTTGAATTTGTTGCATAGCGGCAAGTTTAAATTAAAATCAATAATACGAAAAGTTTTTTTTTAAAGTAACAATTCATTTATTTGCTATATTCCTATTAATGATAATTAAAAGAATTCTCTTTGTACACGTGGCCTGGGATTTGTGATGATGAAGCTATTTACATATGCGATATGACTATACAATTATATAGAAATTCATATGTACACCTAATCTTAAGTGGCTTAAATGCGATTGATTTCGTTGTACTCTCAATTTCAGCTCATGATCTAGTAAAAGATTCTAATACAGCAAATTCCTTCTGATATTTTTCCGTAATATCTGAAGGACGGGAAACCGGAATAGACGTGGCCTTGGCCTTCAGGCGCAAATTGTTATCGTTGGTGAGCAGCATTATGTGGGGCACTTGCCTCTTCAGTTGCAAGCAGCAGTTGACAATGCAGTCGTCCGCGTTGTCTATTTCAATCAGATGCTCCTTTTCCTCCGTTGCCGATTGACCTGAAATTAAGATATGTTTAATTTGTAGTACATCCGATCCCACTTGTGCTGGGCGTCCAAAAATAAAAAAACACGACATATAATTATCATCTCTACAGTTCATAGAAGACAGAATTTACGTCATCATTTTTCAATAGGTATAGGGTATAAAACTACAGCTTTTTCTAGGATGCATAATATTCTCGCGAAGACCGCTTGACAATCATTTCGATTTGAGTTGGTCTTCGCTCAACCTTCTGCCTATTGTTCTCTCTCTCAATCTCTTAAATCGTGTGTCTGCTCGAGATCATTTTCTCGGAAAAGATTCGGTTTGTGATCTTTCGGAGACCGAGATCACAAGTGAAACAAAAAAGTAGTTATTTTTTTCCTATTTTTAAGTTCTGTTAAATACAAATTAAAATCGTACCCTGTATCTGCAAGGTGCTGTCGAATTTGTTGCTCAGATAGCGTATGGCGCGTATGGCAGCTGCACGTTGGTTTGGATTATCCGAGCGTCTGTCCTTCAGCTTATCCAGCTCCCTGATAACAATGTAGGGTATGAACAGCATGCTGCCCTTGGTGTTGGCAAGAGACACCTTCGTTAGATCGTCCACAAAGGTCGGATGATACATCAACACATTGGTGTCAATCACAAAGTACAGATGATCCTCAAGATGTGCTGGCAGTTCTTCATTCAGGAGCATTCCCAAAAACGGCATTTCACAATCGTCGTCCTGTTGTACAAATAAATATATATATATATATTGGGTGTACAAATTAAAGAATATATTATAGGGCGATCTACCTTAGCAGGTTTGCTATTCTGCACCTCTGGAGGCTTTGGTAGCTCAAACGCTTTTGGCACCTCCGGCACCCCTAGCACCCCTGGTACCCCTGCCACCCCCGGCTCCTCATCCTGCCAGTCAACGTCCATGGGCTCCACATCGTCATTGGAAGAATCTCTGGACGAAGGATTTGTCTTTTTGTTAGTGGGCGACTGCAGAAGTCTAACGGGCAGCAGCTTGCAACCGGAAGTAGACGGGTCGCAATCACTTTGATTAATATTATTGTTGCTGTCGCTTTTATCCTTATCATTGCTGATGCTTCTATTGCCATTGGGGCTCTGCTTCTGTGCCGATTTTAGCGATTCTTGCAGCGCAGACAGACGTTGATTGGCTGAAAGCGTAAGTGAAATAGTTAATAAACAAATGACCTGAACAAGAATATATACTATATACAATGGACAGAGGGTATTAAAACACTTGTTATATATATATTTACCACTTAAAGAGCGAGGCGTGTCGAGTCGGTTGCTTGCATCCAACAACGCCTTCGGTTTCGCCCAGGCGTTCTTGCAGCTGCTGCGTATGGGCGTGGACGTGGCCGGGGAGGCAGAGGCGGAGGCAGAAGAATTCGATCTATATTTTCTCAAAATACTGCTGGTTTTGGATTCGTTGGGCGAGGCGATTTTCAGCTGTCCGGAAGAATTATTCGCCCTGTGCTGTGTCTGCTGTGAACCTGTTGGACTCGGGCTGCATTTTGTTGTCTTTTTGTGCTGCGCGTGTTTTTCCTTTTCTGATTTCTTGTTCAACGCCTTTAAATTGCTCTGCAGTCGCTTCAGGCGATCTTGAGCTGGCTGGCGCTCTGTGCTTGCTACAATTATGTTGGGAAAAATAGAAAAATTAACAAAGAACATCTGTGGAAAATCTGGTTATAAAAAGTCTTCTGCTTACACTGCTGCTGGCGTAGTTTGTATACAATTTTATTGGCCTCATCTGGCGACAGGGATTTGTTAGCTGATTTTGATGTATTCAATTTCTCTTGCCTGCTCATGGCTCACATTTACTGCATTTTCTTTTCCTTTTTGTCAAGAATGAACTGCCAACGGTATTGCGAATGTAAATAATAAGCTGGAAGACGTTTCGATGGGATGACAAGTTATCGAAAATCACGTAAGGTGACGTATCCGTGTGTCACGAGTAGTGTTGACAGAATGCTGTATTCACATTCAGCTAGATTGCACAAAAGAAGTGGCTCAAAATGGCTAAATTCCATAGCTCACATAAAGTGAACTCATTTAGCGGCTACTTTTAGTGAAACACATGTACGATCTGCTCTCTGTTGATACGAGCTGGGAAAAGCTTTAGGAAAAGACACGACGTCATAAATTTTACAGGAGTGTCTTTTGCATAAGTATGTTTATACTTCACATACATATTATAAGTATACCATAAAAAATAAAATAAATAATTTTATATTTAAAAAAAATTATAAATTTTAAAACTAATTTAAATTTACCGCTATTTATTTATTCAAAATTCATTAGCTGTTTAATTTAAAAAAGCCAGATCTGGCCACAAATAAGCTAAAACGACTCACGACTTACGTGCTCACGACTCGTGATTTACGATAATATTATCGAGTAAAACCAGCAAATCGATAGTTGCCTAGCGTATTGGCTTACCATCCCTAAACTGCGGCATTTCGGTTTCTGCAGCGTGAAAATTTGCAAAAAATTAATAAATTCTGCATTAAAAACGTTAATAATAGTGTGAATAAACATGGCGGATGCCGCTGCACGTCAACTGCAGTACGAATACAAGGCGGTAAGTGTTTAAGCCAGTGTTTTAAGTGAATTATGCTGCGGCGTCTTACACGCGGTAAACGTTTACAATAAAAATAATATATTTTTTTTTTTAGAATTCGAATCTTGTGCTGCAAGCTGATGTGCGTTTCATAGAGCGTCCACGGCGGGATGAGGCGACGGGGGAGGTGTGCTCGCTGGTGGGGAAGCTGGACGGGACGCGCATGGGCGATCGCTATCAGCGCACCAAGCCGGAGAAGACGGAGGAGCGCAAGGTGAAGCGGCAGAAGCGGGACGAGGCGCAGTACGACTTTGAGCGCATGAAGGGCGCCACGCTGCTCTCGGAGGGCATTGACGAAATGGTGGGCATCGTGTACCGCCCCAAGACGCAGGAGACGCGCCAGACCTACGAGGTGCTGCTCAGTTTCATACAGGAGGCGCTCGGAGATCAGCCGCGTGATATATTATGTGGAGCTGCTGATGAGATTCTGGCGGTGCTGAAGAATGATCGGCTGAAGGATCGGGAGCGCAAGCGCGATGTGGACAGCTTGCTGGGCGAGGTAACGGATGAGCGTTTCGCTCTGCTCGTGAATCTCGGCAAGAAGATTACAGACTTTGGCAGCGATGCGGTAAATGCGCTCACAGCGGCGGCCAACAACGATGAGCAGATCGACGAAACCTACGGCATCAATGTGCAGTTCGAGGAGTCCGAGGAGGAGAGCGACAACGACATGTACGGCGAGATACGCGACGACGACGCGCAGGATGAGGGCGAGGAGGCGCGCATCGATCACACGCTGCATGCAGAAAATGTAAGCTACAGTTTAACTAACTCAAACTCCAATCTCTTAAATGTTTCTTTTGCTTTACAGCTCGCCAGCGAGGAGGCAGCCAGCAATGTGAAGAAGGATCGCTTGCTGCATCCGCTGGACATCGACGCTTACTGGCTGCAGCGCTGCCTCAGCAAGTACTACAAGGATGCGATGGTCTCGCAGAGCAAGGCGGCGGATGTGCTGAAGATCCTCAAGGATGCCGCCGATGAGCGCGACTGCGAGAATCAGCTGGTGCTGCTGCTGGGCTACGACTGCTTTGACTTTATCAAGCAGCTGAAGCTCAATCGCCAGATGATACTCTACTGCACCATGCTGGCATCTGCGCAGACGGACAGCGAACGCCAGCGCATCAGGGAGAAGATGCGTGGCAACACAGCGCTGGCCAAGATTCTGCGCCAGCTGGACACGGGCAAGGCGGACGAGCAACAGCAGGAGGAGGACGCGCGTGCGCACAAGCGTGGCAAGGGAGATGCCGACGACGCGGGCGCTGCCGCTGCTGGCCAGGTGGCTGGCGTGCGTCAGCTGCTGGAGCTGGATGAGCTGGCGTTTACGCAGGGCTCGCACTTCATGGCCAACAAGCGCTGTCAGCTGCCCGACGGCAGCTACCGCAAGCAGCGCAAGGGGTACGAGGAGGTGCACGTGCCGGCGCTCAAGCAGGTGCCCTTCGAGGACAGCGAGGAGCTGCAGCCGATCGACAAGCTGCCCAAGTACGTGCAGCCGGTGTTCGAGGGCTTTAAGACGCTCAATCGCATACAGAGTCGGCTCTACAAAGCTGCGCTCAATAGCGATGAGAATATGCTGCTGTGCGCGCCCACGGGAGCTGGCAAAACGAACGTCGCCCTGCTGACCATGATGCGGGAGATTGGCAAGCACATCAACGAGGACGGCACCATCAATGCGCAGGACTTCAAGATCATCTACGTGGCGCCCATGAAGTCGCTGGTGCAGGAAATGGTCGGCAACTTCGGACGCCGCCTCGCCTGCTACAATCTCACCGTATCCGAGCTTACGGGAGATCATCAGCTGACCCGTGAGCAGATCGCTGCCACCCAGGTGATTGTCTGCACTCCGGAGAAGTGGGACATCATCACACGCAAGGGAGGCGAGCGTACGTTCGTCAGTCTGGTGCGTCTGGTGATCATCGATGAGATTCATCTGCTGCACGACGAGCGTGGTCCCGTGCTGGAGGCATTGGTGGCACGTACCATACGCAACATCGAGACCACGCAGGAGGAGGTGCGTCTGGTTGGTTTGTCGGCTACGCTGCCCAACTACCAGGACGTGGCGACGTTTCTGCGCGTCAAGCCGGACAAGGGACTCTTCTACTTTGACAACAGCTACCGTCCGGTGGCTTTGGAGCAGCAGTACATTGGCGTTACCGAGAAGAAGGCGCTAAAGCGCTTCCAGGTGATGAACGAGATTGTCTACGAGAAGACCATGGAGCACGCCGGACGCAATCAGGTGCTGGTCTTTGTGCATTCCCGCAAGGAAACTGGCAAAACGGCGCGCGCCGTGCGGGACATGTGTCTGGAGCAGGACACACTCGGCAGCTTCCTGCGCGAGGGATCCGCTAGCATGGAGGTGCTGCGCACCGAGGCAGAGCAGGTGAAGAACACGGAGCTGAAGGAGCTGCTGCCTTACGGCTTTGCCATACATCATGCGGGCATGACGCGCGTGGATCGCACACTGGTCGAGGATCTCTTTGCAGATCGTCATATACAAGTCTTGGTTTCCACTGCAACGTTGGCTTGGGGCGTTAATTTACCCGCCCATACGGTCATCATCAAGGGCACGCAAGTGTACAATCCGGAGAAGGGTCGCTGGGTGGAGCTGAGCGCGTTGGATGTGCTTCAGATGCTGGGACGTGCGGGTCGTCCGCAGTACGACACCAAGGGCGAGGGCATCCTGATCACCAACCACAGCGAGCTGCAGTTTTATCTGTCGCTGCTGAATCAACAGCTGCCGATTGAGTCGCAGTTCATATCGAAGCTGCCGGACATGCTGAATGCGGAGATTGTGCTGGGCACCGTGCAGCATCTGCAGGACGCGGTCAACTGGCTGGGCTACACGTATCTCTACATACGCATGCTGCGCAATCCCACCCTGTACGGCGTCTCGCATGATGCCATCAAGGCGGATCCGCTGCTGGAGCAGCATCGTGCGGATCTGCTGCACACCGCCGCCTGCTGCCTGGAGCGCAGCGGTCTGGTCAAATACGAGCGCAAGACGGGACACTTTCAGGTGACGGATCTGGGCAGGATTGCCTCGCATTATTACCTCACCCACGAGACGATGCTGACGTACAATCAGCTGCTGAAGCAGACGCTCAGCGAGATCGAGCTATTCCGCGTCTTCTCGCTCTCCTCGGAGTTCCGGCACATCGCGGTGCGCGAGGAGGAGAAGCTGGAGCTGCAGAAGCTGATGGAGCGCGTGCCCATTCCCATCAAGGAGTCCATCGAGGAGCACAGCGCCAAGGTGAATGTGCTGCTCCAGGCCTACATCTCTCAGCTCAAACTTGAGGGCTTTGCCTTGATGTCCGATATGGTTTTCATCACGCAATCCGCAGCGCGTCTGATGCGTGCGATCTTTGAGATCGTGCTGAATCGCGGATGGGCGCAGCTGGCGGATAAGACGCTGACGCTGTGCAAGATGATTGATCGTCGCATGTGGCAGTCGATGACGCCGCTGCGCCAGTTCAAGAAGATGCCCGACGAGATCGCCAAGAAGCTGGAGAAGAAGCACTTTCCCTGGTCGCGCCTCTACGACCTGGAGGCCCACGAGCTGGGCGAACTGATCCGCGTACCCAAGCTGGGCAAGACCATACACAAGTTTGTGCATCAGTTCCCCAAACTGGAGCTCTCCACGCACATCCAACCGATCACCAGAGCGACGCTACGCGTGGAGCTCACAATCACACCCGACTTTCAGTGGGATGAAAAGGTGCACGGACAGTCGGAGGGTTTCTGGGTGCTCATCGAGGACGTGGACTCGGAGATTATACTGCATCACGAGTTCTTCCTGCTGAAGCAGAAGTACGCACACGATGAGCATCAGCTGAAGTTCTTTGTGCCCGTGTTTGAACCGCTGCCACCGCAGTATTTCCTGCGCATTGTCTCCGATCGCTGGATAGGCGCCGAGACCCAACTGCCCGTCTCATTTAGGCATCTGATCCTGCCCGAGAAGAACATGCCGCCAACGGAATTGCTGGATCTGCAGCCGCTGCCCATCAGCGCCTTGCGACAACCCAAGTTTGAAGCGTTCTATGCGCAGCGCTTTCCACAGTTCAATCCCATACAGACACAGGTCTTCAATGCGGTCTATAATAGCGACGATAATGTCTTTGTGGGCGCCCCAACCGGATCCGGCAAGATGACCATCGCCGAGTTTGCCATCATGCGCCTGTTCAGCCAGAGCAGCGACGGACGCTGCGTTTATCTGGTCTCCCAGGAAGCGTTAGCTGATCTGGTCTTTGCCGATTGGCATGCCAAGTTCGGTGCGCTGGACATCAAGGTGGTAAAGCTGACGGGCGAAACGGGCACAGATCTGAAGCTGATCGCCAAGGGGCAGCTGGTGATCACCACGGCGGACAAGTGGGACGTGCTGTCGCGTCGCTGGAAGCAGCGCAAGAACGTGCAGCAGGTGAATCTGTTCATTGTGGATGAGCTGCAGCTGGTGGGCGGGGAGGAGGGTCCGGTAATGGAGATTGTCTGTTCTAGAATGCGCTACATCAGCTCACAGATTGAGAAACAGATTCGCATTGTGGCGCTCTCCGCATCCCTGACGGATGCCCGGGATGTTGCCCAATGGTTGGGTTGTAATCCCAATGCCACGTTCAACTTTCATCCGAGCGTACGTCCCATTCCGTTGGAGCTGCACATACAGGGCTTCAATGTGACCCACAATGCCACCAGAATTGCGACCATGTCAAAGCCCGTCTACAACGCTATACTCAAGTACAGCTCCCACAAGCCAGTCATTGTCTTTGTCTCATCCAGAAAGCAGGCGAGGCTTACGGCCATCGATATCCTGACCTATGCCGCATCGGATATGCAGCCGAATCGCTTCTTCCATGCCGAGGAGGAGGACATTCAGCCCTTCCTCGAACGCATGTCTGACAAGACGTTGAAAGAAACCCTTGCCCAGGGCGTGGCCTATCTGCATGAGGGCCTGTCCGCCTCGGATCATCGGTTGGTGGAGCAGCTCTTTGACTCTGGAGCTGTGCAGCTGGCTGTGGTGTCCCGGGATCTGTGCTGGGGCATGAGCATCTCGGCGCATCTGGTGATCATTATGGACACACAGTTCTACAACGGCAAGAATCATTCGTATGAGGATTATCCCATTACGGATGTGCTGCAGATGATCGGACGCGCCAATCGTCCCAACGAGGATGCGGACGCCAAGTGTGTCCTGATGTGCCAGAGCTCCAAGAAGGATTTCTTCAAAAAATTCATCAATGAACCGCTGCCCATCGAATCCCATTTGGATCATCGCATGCACGATCATTTCAATGCCGAAGTCGTCACCAAAACCATCGAGAATAAACAGGACGCCGTGGATTATCTGACCTGGACGTTCCTCTATCGGAGATTAACACAGAATCCCAACTACTACAATCTGCAGGGCGTCACGCATCGCCATCTGTCCGATCATCTCTCCGAGCTGGTGGAGAACACGCTCAGCGATCTGGAGCAATCGAGGTGCATCAGCGTGGAGGACGACATGGACACCTTGCCGCTGAATCTGGGCATGATTGCCGCCTATTACTACATCAACTATACAACCATAGGTGGGTTAAGAACTGAAGGATTTCCCAAGCTCCAAGACTAATTCGTTTGCTCTTTGCAGAACTCTTCAGTTTGTCCCTGAACAGCAAGACCAAGGTGCGAGGTTTGCTGGAGATCATCTCCTCGGCAGCGGAGTACGAGGACGTCGTGGTGCGTCACCATGAGGAGCAGGTCCTTCGCACCCTCTCCCAGCGTCTGCCCAATAAACTAACCGGTCCCAACGAGACGGCGCCCAAGTGAGTTTCCCTTCATTAAATCTTTTTACAACCTGTAACCATTGAAAAATGGGAAATAGATAATAGATATATAAATAGGTATAAAAGCTAGAGATGCCGTTTTGGTCATTTTTGAAAGGAGTTATTAACGAAACAATTTTGCAGTTCGATCTCTAATATTCTTTCCACTATTCAACAGATTCAATGATCCTCATATTAAAACCAATTTGATGCTGCAGGCGCATCTATCACGTCTACAACTAGGCCCGGAGCTACAGGGAGATACGGAGCAGATTCTCAGCAAGGCCATACGCCTGATACAGGCCTGCGTGGATGTGCTCAGTTCCAATGGTTGGCTATCGCCCGCTGTGGCTGCCATGGAGTTGGCTCAGATGGTCACCCAGGCCATGTGGAGCAAGGACTCCTATCTGCGGCAACTGCCCCACTTCAATGCGGACATCGTCAAGCGCTGCACCGAAAAGGTAGGAAATACGCTCGTTAAATAGATAAATAAATAATTCTAGAGTTGTCCCAGCGAGAAATGAGACAGAGAGAGTTGGACCAACGAGAGTTGGACCAACGAGAGTTGAGCCAGAGAGTGTTGGGCCAGAGAGTGGTGGGCAAGTGAGAGTTCGTCCATCGAGAGTTGTACCAACGGGAGTTCGGCCTGCGAGAGTTCAGTATTGGAGAGTTGGAAATAAGAGTGTTGGGCCAGCGAGAGTTAAACCAACGAGAGTTGAATGAAAGAGAGTTGAACTAACGAGAGTTGGGTTATCGGGAGTTGAACCAACAAGAGTTGGGTTAGCGATAGTTGGGCTAGGGAGAGTTGGGCTAGCGAGAGTTGGGTCAGCGAGAGTTTCACATTCATTAACCCCTTCGGGGATTGGCGGAGACCCTAGTAATATATAAATTTTTTACCAATTCAACTGCATCTCTTCCTTTTACAGAAAATCGAGACCGTGTTCGACATCATGGAGCTGGAGGACGAGGATCGCTCGCGTCTGTTGCAGCTCAACGATGCGCAGATGGCAGATGTGGCACGCTTCTGCAATCGCTATCCCAACATCGAACTCCACTATGAGGTCGTCGACAAGGATCGCATTAATTCAGGTTCCACAGTCAATGTTGTCGTGCAGCTGGAGCGAGAGGATGAGGTGACGGGTCCGGTTATTGCACCCTTCTTCCCGCAGAAGCGCGAGGAAGGCTGGTGGGTGGTCATCGGCGATCCCAAGACCAATTCCCTGCTCTCCATCAAGCGCCTGACGCTGCAGCAGAAGGCCAAGGTCAAGCTGGACTTTGTGGCGCCCAGTCCGGGCAAGCACGACTATACGCTGTACTATATGAGCGACTCCTATTTGGGCTGCGATCAGGAGTACGGCTTCTCCATTGAGGTGGGAGATTTTCAATCCGAGAGCGAAAGTGAATCCGATTAAAATGACAACAACATTTCAACAATCTAATGCAACTATAATAAATAAATTTTATAAATTAACTAGACTTCTGCATTATTGATTTAAAACGGGATTACAACACCTAATAAAGTGTCGGATTTCCGATTTAAAAAAGATATTAGTTCAAATAAAATTAGGAACTTCGTTTGCAAAGCGGTAGAATTTAAATTTTACTAGATTTCTTAATTTAAGAATTTAAGTTTCGGAAATCCGTAGTATTTATGTCCAAACCTATTTTAGAAAAGGGTTGTTAGTTGGGAAATAAATTTCGGAACTTTCTTTGCTAAGCGATGCGGTTTAAACCCGATTTCAAGCTCTGAATTTGATTTAAATTTTTTGCGCTTTAATATTTGCATTTTAATGACAAACATCGTTTACAAAGTGGTGCCAAAATATCTTTTGTTGCTCCATTTATCCTATCCACTCACTGAGACAGCGCCGCCTCGACTGTTGGCGTTGTTGCCGAATCCGTTGTTGGCAAAGGTGTTCGTGGAGGCAAAGTTGATGGTTTGACCGTTGGGCAGGTGGAAGACTTGGGTGTGGGAGGCGCCAGCTGCGTTGTTGCTGCCAAAGGGACTGATGTTCTGGGACTGGGTGCCTGTGCTGGCGGAGGAGGCACCGAAACCTCCATTGACCGATTGGGATTGGAAGCCCTGCGCCTGGCCAATGGCTGCGGATGAGCCCAAGTTGGAATTGTAGGTGGCGGCGCCATTGGAGGCGGTCTGCTCCTGATTGTAGCCATTGGCTCCCAGCGGTCCCAAGGGTTTCAGATCAACATTGGCGCCGGCGGTGCCACCATTCGGTCCTGCACCCACATTAACTCCGGATGAAGTGCGTCCGGCGCCGGCATTGGTGCCCACTTGAGCTCCACCGCCATTACGCGAGCGTTGGCGCTTCACGCGCTTGTGGGCGGCATAGATGCCATTGAGATTAAGGGATTCCCCTGCCTCGAGCGTCGAACGCACGCGTCTCACGCTCTGACGCGCCTTGGGCCTGATGTGCAGACTGGACTCCAAGACAACCTCCTCAATGGTGGCGCCCCTGGCAGCTAATTAGCATTAAATATATAATTAAATAAATATTTAAATATTTAATTCCTACTTACGCAACGCCTCCTCCTGAACCTGCTTCTCGTTGCGCTGCCGTAGCTGCTGCGGCGCTGCCAGGCAGACGGCTGACAAGATTAGCATACAAATTGACAAGTTCATTTCGAATCGCTTAGCAATTGATTGAATTTTTAATTAAACAAAGCAAAGCTAACAAAAATAAAAGCAAATAATTAAAGCCGTGGCACGTCCGATCGCTGCAAAGTGTCAGAGGCGACTGTTGGAAGCTGCGCGCGCCTTCCAAATTTCCAACTCTCACTTTTCAAACGGCAGGGGGCGCCCCCTTAGGGCCGCCATTGCTGCTGCTGCTGCTGTTGTCTAAGCGCTAATTAAGTTTATAAATATTTAAACGGCTTTTTTTGGCACATGTAACAAAAAAATGACAAAGCTCATTTAACAATTTTCAGCTTTTGTATAAATTTGTATATTGCGGAAAAAAAGAAACAAGTCTGCAGCAGCAACGGTAACCGGTTTCTTTTTTTGTTTTCTCAAAGCTCGGAACTAGTTTGGATTTGTTGTTTGTTTTTCCTTATTTTGTTGTTGAATTTCCTTTTTGGGAACAGATGATGCTCAGAACAGAACTCTTGGGAGTCTGTGTGTGTGGTGTGTAAGTGTGTGAGTGCAAGAGTGTTTGCGTTGGTGGGAGGCGTGCTCTCTTTGGCAATGCGTTGGTGTGTGCTTTGTTAGTGTGTGCGTTGGAAGCCGGAGCAAGCAGCAGTAGAAGAGAGCGACAAAGAGTTCTGACAACCCAGTGAACATTTTAAGCGATTGGGCAGCTACTGACAAATTGAAAGCCAAACTAATTGCTCGTTGGGCACTTTTTTAATTTATTTTGATTGTTTATTCATTTTGAAAATATGTTTAACACTGAAATTGTTGATGATTTATTGCCTTGACTTTGTCAATTAACAAACGGCTACTTGAAACCCATTTAATTAATCGTATGCAAATATAATATATCCGTTTAAATGCGAATAAATTTGCTAAAATTTAGGCAATATAGACTATATTTTACTTAACGCATCGCACTGGACTTATTTACAAATTAAATATAACTTTTTTCCCATTCCACTATAAAAACTGCATTTAAATGATATATAATCAAATATATTTTGCATGTTTATTTACTTATAATGCATAATTAATTGTATTAAGTAAATTTATGTTTAAGTTTGTATTATCTAAAAAAATAGACACATAAGTATAATGAATAACGATCGAAATTTCCGCTTGAACTATAACAAAATTTTTGTTTTGCTGAGATCCCTCAATTTATAATAAAACATATATACTTTATAACACAATTACTATACGCAAAATGGAATTATGAACAAATACAGAAGGTTACTAAATTAAAAACATATAAACCGAATAGTATTATTGATTTTGACATGAGGCGCTTCAATGGGTTTTCCTTAGAATGATGAAAATGTTTGCGAGTTTGTTGGCCTGATGAAACGAATTAAACTGAGCTCTGTTCGATATACATATAGGTAAATATCCGTTAAATATTAATTACACGCTAGTTAATTAGTCGAATGTAGTTGCCAGCGAATATTTACCCATCGTCTATTCGATGCCATGGGCAAATATCATCACCAATCCCGGCTCAACCATAACATCATCGGCCATATGCACATTGTCACAGCTCAGCACCAGCACCGCCTGTTTGCCTGCCAGAACAAAGCCTTGTTATCAGTCAGTTAGGCTCCGGTAGGAGTTCTTGAGATCCTACTCACCTGGTATCCGACGGCAGATGTAGTTGTCGTAGATGCGGCGATTGTTCTGACGCGTCTCCAGCGAGCTAAGTCCACGTGGCCAACGCCGTTCATGGCAATTCTCCATAAGGCTATCTAGTATGTGGGGCGGGCAGCCCGATTCCGACAACGCCCGCTTGATCATCAGCTGAAAATAGGCGGGCATTAATTGAATTCATTCCTTGAAATATATATTCTGACTCAGGACGATCAGTTGAACCAAAAAATCTCAGCAATTATAAGAGCTAATGGTCTGCCTCACCTGCAGCGCATCGTCCGGCGTGGAGATCATGCCGCCCCAGCGCGTCACCCGCGCCCTGCCCAGCGCGGTGCTCCAGCGTATGACCTCATCGCGTTCCATCTGATCGGCGATGGCGCGCATGGCCGGATTGGAGACGCGCATCGCCCGCATAAAATCCTTGAACAAAGTGAGTTCCCGCTTCAGCTCGTTGATGGTCAGCTGCTGATCAGTTAGCTGCGTCTTCACCAGCGCCAATTGGTCCGTCTGCTTGCCGATCTGCGTGCGCAGCTCCCTCACACAGTTGTGATCCTTGAGCTCATCCTTGGGGATGTCGGAGCCGCATCCCTTCTCGCAGGGAAACGGACGCTTCGGATTGTGCACGCAATCATCGACATGCGAGGTGAACGCGTCCAGTTTCAGCACCGCCGTGCAGCCATAAGCAGCATTGTCGCAGGTGATCGACAGCCTAAAGATATACACATTGATTATTCAGTTATGGATATATAATTGAATGATTCACCTGGACAGCAGGTTGCGCAATATGCGAGGGACGGCGCGCAGATTGGAGGTGGTCAGCGCATTGCGGTCGACGGGACACGTGGGCTGCCGGGACAGCCACTCGGTGATGCAGCCTCTGCAGAACGCATGCTCGCACATCACAGCCTTTGAAAAAAACACAAAAAACATTCACAAAAAACACAATTGTTGCTGTAAAAAAGTTGGTTTAATTATCGCTTGTTGTTGTTGCACCTGCAGCGGATCCTCCAGCACGCCCGAACAGATCGGGCATGTTAGCTCCTCGTCCACCTCGCCCTGAAAGCGATTGACATCGTAACCCATTGCCAAGTTCTTTTTTTTTATGCGCTACATTCACGTTAATTTATTTTATGCAAAAGTGCAAAGTATTTTTTTCGCCTATGCTGCGCTTGTATTGTTTCAGTGGTGCATAATGGCCGCAGCGCGAGCAGTGTTGCAAAACAGCCACATTTCTATCGCTGAATCAGTGCTGTCGGGTTGTGGACACGCTAGAATTTCAGTAAAAATAAGCAGAAAATAGCTGAAATATATAACTAAATATATAAATTGTCTTTCTTTTATATTGTTGAATAATATTATATTTATATTACTTTAATTGCAGTGAAAATAAGCTAAAATATATGTTGAGAATAAATTGTTGTATTTATATTTTTACAAATAAAATATATTCATAATTCGTCTGCTTTTGGTTGTTAATTTATATTTTATTTAGCAGTTGATAAAAGCAAAGCTAACTATTGTAAGTTCAATGTAATTAAATAAATAAAATATATTAATAAATAAATTTAAAAATATGCTCCCTCTAGCCAAAGATAAGCCAAACGGCCAACACTGCGCTGATTGGCGATTGGCTTTTATCGATGTTGAGCTAAAATATCGATAAGCACCATTTTCAAAGTTTTTAATTTGCTAAATGAAAACATTTTTGTTTTTATTAAATTAAGTCATATACGTATAATTGTTACATAAATACTGAGCCTAGGCTGCCGTCAAACATAAAGCTAAAGAAACTGATTCGAAACCCAACTTGAAACACGTAAGAACAACAAATAATTCGCAAATTTCGAATAGATCTAAGGCTAAATCTCATTGCGATCCTTCCAGCCGTATTTCTGACGCTGTTGCTTCTCCCTGTTGCCGTTACTTTGCGGCTTACAGTAGCAGGAACGCTGCTGCGAATCGAGGTAGGCCTTGCACCCTAGCGTTAGGGTGCCCGTGAAGAGCATTTTAGCCGCTGCCTTGCATCCCTTGCTCATCAGATCGCTGGTCAGAGACTTCTCATAGCTGTCGCAGTATTTGTAGAGGCAGCGCTTGAAGTCCAGATCGCATAGCTCCTTATCGCTGTTGCAGGAATCGTAGCAGATGTCGTGGGTGTTGCAACACGTTTCCATTTCAACCGCTGGCAGATATTCCGTGCTGATTCTCAGGCCCAAGGAGCCGCAGCCATCGGCCGTTGGCGTATAGAATTTATTCTGCACAGCGCGAGGGGCTAGGGGGAATATAGAAGATATACAGATATAGCACACGTCAGTTGCATCCACGTCATTTACATAATGCCTCCACTTACCCGTCCCTCCGCCCTCCGGCGCCGGACACTGAAACACGCAATTCTCCTCGACGGCCGCATCGAACACCTCGTGCACTGTGCGAAATTTCCGCACAATTGTGATGAAATTCTTGAAAACATCGCCGAAAATCGCCTCGGCTGCGATTATCGCATCCCTCAGATGCACAATTGTGCTAGATCCGTAGCCGGAATAGGCGTACGTAAGAAATGTCAGCACATATATCGCCAGTTTCATCCACGAGAACTGCATTTTCGTTATATTGTTAAATAAATTAATAAACAAGACTTTGAGCGAACTGCGTGTTTATTTGCTGTAGCTGTAAATCTAGTTCTCCGGTTATTTAAATGCTGCAATCAGCTGTTGGGCCATGGTGGTGTGGGTAAACGGCTAATAGCCTGTTTACATTGCGTGATGCATCACAAATATGCGTCATTCGGCATATTCAGCTGCGTTTGTGAGTAGACGAAGAGTCGCATATTTTAAAAGAAAACTATTATACGCAAAGTGTAGAATGGTATTTTTGATACAAACAAGTTTCATTTAGCATTATAATATATATATTCAATTTTTTATGTTTATGATGCATCTTTGGTGTTTTCGCATATGCTGCCAAAATGCAGTCAGTGTAAATACGCTATTAATCCTGCACCATGCTTATAAATTGCCTTTACCAACACTGCGTTCTCGGCTGTTTGTTTTGCTCGCCATTCGCAGCAAAACTATAAGTTTTGCGTAATTAAATGTGCAATTTAATTTAATTCTCTGCTAAAATGTGGCTTACTTTAAATGTGAATCGTGCCTTGCGTGCTCTGGCAATAAATGCGCGCAAGCTGAGCAGTCAAAATACTGCGGAGCCCGTAATTGCAGCAGATGCAGATAAATCCGTACAATTGCCGGCGTTTACAGCTGAGGAGCGTAGTAAAATTCTCGATTTTATCAATGAAAACAACGTGCAGCAGTTAATATGGTTTGTTAAGCTAATAAATGATTAAAAGAGCGCTTTAATTGTGTATAAACTTTTAGCCATGATATAACAAAGAATCGCGCAACGAAGCTGCAAAGCTGGAAGACGCGCAACGGACCCTTGAGAGATCTGCACGATATACTGGATGTGGAGGGATTTGGACTCAAGGTGGCCACCAAGTTCTATAGAAGCCTGCTGGAGCCGGCGGCTGCCAATCCATCCAATACGCCAAAGCTCTCCCGCACCGCGCCCTTTATAACTCCAACCATGGATGAGCCGCAGCGTCTGGGCATCTGCTCTAGCGTAGGCGTGCGGATTGGAGTAACCAGCGTTAGCTGGTCACGTTTGGAGCTGCCGGAGTCCAAGTACAATCCTTGCCTGCTGAGCCATTGGCAGCATCACGAGATCAACGATAAAAAGCTGCATCTGGCGGAGCTGGTGCGTCGCTGCCTCTATGTGGTGCATCAGATCCCAGAGGCGGACTGCTATATACTGGAGCATCCGCAGATGGCGCAGGCCAGCAGCAATCCGGGCAGCATCGATCAGCAGAACGTGAACATACAGAAGGCCCAGGTGACGGCGGTGCTCAGCTATGCTCTGATGGCACGCGCCAATCCCAGCGAAGCCAAAACAAATCTCTTCTATCTGCGAAGGTTTCTCACCGCTCGGCTCTTCAACCATCTGGTGGGCACGGAGCGGGTCTCCTCGGAGGACACGCTGCTGGGCATGATGCGCACCTACTACAACGTGCAGGAGCAGCCAACAGAGGAACCTTCCACTCCCCTCTGCCACCAGGTGCAGTTCCCCTCCAGCTTGCGCGCCATGTACTCCAAGGTGGAGCGCTACCAACGCGAGCTCCTCGGTCAGGCCTTTCTGCTTAACTTGGCCTTTGTGCGCCTGGTTCTGCTGCAGGATGCGGCCAGCATAGCCAGCGTAACGCGTGGCGCCAAGAAGCTGCCAAGCGAGCAGGAATTGGATTAGCTTAATAGTTAAATAATTGTTTTTAATTTTATATGGCAATTTTTGTTTAATTAAGAAAAAGCTACAACTCCTGCTTCCCACAGTTTTTGCTTTTTAAAAACATCCAGATTTGGCGGGAATAAAGCGGATTTGGCAGCAGTGTTTTAATTATTTCAAAGCTCTCTTTAATTTCAGTATTTTGGCTTATCCGGCGTACGGTCACACTGCGTTTTTAGTTTGTTGTTCGTTTTTGCTGCGTGAGGAGCGCGTCGACGCAGCCTCGCTTCGTTTATTTTTGTTAGTGCGTAAAAAATAAAAACAAATGATTTTAATGCATTTAAAATTCGCTGAGTAATAAAAGAAACTCAGTGCTCGGTTTAAATTAAAATACAACATTCGATTGCCAAGAACTGCTGCACTGCAACATATGTTTATCTATTGCTTAATTCAATTAAAAGACTGTGAAATAGATTGAATAAATTGAACACAAAACAAACAACAACAAAAAGTGTGTCGAAAGAGGCACAACAACAGCTGCTGCTTAATTTATGTGTGAGAATTTTGATGAAAAGTGAAACTTCTGCTGCATGACAACAACAAAGTGAAAGAGAAATGGAATGCCAATAAGAGAGCGGCCAAATTGTAACTGTAAAACGTGAACAAAATACAAAAAAAAAAAAAAACAGAAATGAGCACAGCTTGCAGCAACAATAACAACATCAACAACAACAACAACTACAGACATGACAACAGCAACATGTACAACAAGTACAACAAAATGTCCATTATGGATGATTCCATGCTGCAGTCCAGCTGCATTTCCCCCTCCTCGCCCCTGCCCCATGCCCCGGCACAGCTGATCAAGAGCAACAGCTACAGCGGCACAAGCAACACACACTTCCAGCAGCTGGAAACTGGAACCGCAAGTGGAACTGGAAGCGTTGCCAGCTCGCCATGCAAGACAACAACAATTACGGATGCGGTGACTTCCATTGAGGAGAGCAGCGAGTGCGATGCGTTTCTCTTGAATTCCAATACAATTCCAACTGGAAGCGGCAGCACTGGAAACAGGCGCAACCTCAATCGCATTCCAGCCATACAATATATGCGTCGTAGTTCCTGTTTAAAGGGTATCCAGGCGTTCATCAAGCGCAACTGGTACTTTAGTTATCTGCTGCCCATCTCGGTGCTTGGAATGCTGCTCTTTGTGGCCTATTTGACCCGCAACTACGCCAAGCAGCTGCTCTTCTGGATCGAGACCCAGAACTCTTGGATAACCTTCCTCATCTTCATGGCGCTCTTCTGTCTGGTCAGCTTTCCAGTTGTCGTCGGTTATCTGGTGCTGCTGATAACTGCCGGTTACCTCTTCGGCTTCTTCAGGGGCTGGTTAACCGTTGTCTTGGGTGCTAATGTCGGTATTGCCATCGCACATGCCACTATTCGCAGCTTCCGGCATCGGATATCCGTGCACAAGTGAGTAGAGAGAAGGAAAGAGAGAACTTTTTCTTCCAGCGAATGAAGTTTTCACTATATTCCAGTTTATGTTGTAGATATCCAAGCGAAATCCAGTATTTAAGTCAATTCCATTTGGTTTCCCCTGTATTCCAGTTTTTGTTTGATAATCTTAGAGGATATTCCAATTAGATTTCTCTGTATTCCAGTTTACGTTGAGTGTCTTCCATCCTATTCCATTACCCCTGTATTCCAGTTGTTGAGGATAATCAAGCATATTCCATTAAATTTCCCCTGTATTCCAGTTAATGTTGAGGATCTTTAAAAGTATTCTATTTAGTTTCCGTTTAGTTTTCAATACACTAAAACACACTTTTAATTCACATTGCGTGTACGTCATTCAGGAAGCGCTGATAACGTGGCTTTTTTGATAAGCGCCAGACCAGAATCACAGCAAAGTAATACTCTAAAACTCAACCTATCGCTGAAAATATGCGCGTATTAAAAACCAATATGAAATGCTTATGAAAGTATTATTGAGTTTTCGATAAACGGCATTATTTGTAAAAGAAATTATCAGTTTTTTTAATCAACCCAGTAAAAATAAAGAATTTTTCTGCTTTTGTCCTACGTCTGATTCACATGACGTTCATCAATGCACTAATTAAGCGAAAGTTAGAGCGTCCTATTTATAGCACTTGCAGTCTAGCAGAGGCTTTGCCAATAAGAGAGCGCTTCAAAAAGAGAACGCAGCTTTGCTCTCTAATCGCTCTCTTTTGCTAAGCGCAGCTTGTAGTCCAGCTTAAATGGTGTGTACATATATCTCTCCCGCTCTTACCTCCACTAACTCAATGGGAAACTCTTACTTCGGTCGCATCCTTAGTTTAAAGTGCATGCCAGAGCAGGCTAGCAATAGTAAGAAATTGATTATATAATAAATAAAATAAAAAAAATTAAATAAATAATAAATAAATTGTAAATAAATAATAATTGAAGTACAATGAATTAATTTAATGCAGTAAAAGAAACATCAATTAATTTATTACAAATTAATAAATTATAAATAAAGTACAATTGAATAAATGTATTAAAATTATAATACAAATGTATTAATTTGCTAAATAATAAATGAGAAATAAATAATCAACACAAACTAAACAGATAATGAAATTATATTACTTAAACATATTAATTTATTTAATAATAAATAATGAACACAAAATATTTTAAATAAATTTTTAATGAAGTATTATTGAATAAATTAATTAAAATTAAATGAATAATAAACGTTTTCATATGGTAATTCTTTCAATTAAGTGTTTCTATGCCCTCTGCTCTCTTTAAATGGCTGTTATTTCAACCAAAATTCCACAAATTTAGCTAATTAAAGTTGTAGTTGCATGAAATTTAGGCTCAACTACCAAACAATACGCCCTTTGTTTCTTATCAGCATGGCAATATATTATTTTAACGTCTTTTTATAGTGCCCACATTAATTTGCTCTTTTATGGTCGAATTGCTTTATCAGTACGTAAAAGTGAAGTCTATAAATAGTTTAAGTGACTACGAATCCAACAAATGTGCAGCGTTTGAACAATTGTTAAAGTAATTGCAATTCAGCGCAGAGAAAATGTGTTATGCCACACAATATATAGTATATAGGAAGTCTGGTCTTTATTTATCAGGTACTTGCAGCAACAGAGCTGTTTATTTAATGAATTAATTTCCGCTGTTCAATTACAGGCTGGAGTTACAAATGAGCTGGGCAAGCATAAATTACGCCCTGACCTATAAATTACATAAATTACCCAATAATCCAGCCCAATTTTCGTGTAGTTTAAGCAGCTCGCATTTAGTTATGGGGTGCTAAACCGGTAAACCGGTTTACGACCTGCTTGATTGACTCTAATTGAACGCCGATTGCCCGATTACCCCTATAAAGACATGGAGAAAATTTGGGTTAAATTACAGGTAGCAGACACTTTGTTTAGGTGTTGTTACTAATGATACTTATTGTTAACCTGACAAGCGAATCAGATATTTAATGGCTTAATAGTTTGATAAGAAGAGAATAAAACGGAATACAAAGAAGCCGAATAGTAGTTAAGAATTTAATAAAAAGCCTTTAAATTTTTAATCAGTCAAAAACACTGGACATAGAACTTAAAATACAAATTTAGGTAACGATTATATACGTTAGATTAATATTAAAATTAAAACAAAAGTTTAAAAGATAAAAGTATAATCTGGGGATAAAAAATCAAAAGTTAAAAAATTTAAATAGAATAAAAAATAAAAATAATAGAAAAATAATATTCATTGCACAGTAATTAAATTTTTTTTCCTGTCCAATAATATGCTGACATGCCCAAATAATGTTTAAGAATTTCATAAATATTCCTAAAAAAATCGAAATAAAATTCTTTGTCGAACAAAGGTTGAATTTGTTTATCTGTCTGTATTGGTTAATTCAGTTTGTTGCTCCAATTGTTTTATATCTGTTTGTGGCTATTTTCAGATTGATCAAAAATGAGACTGGACGAGCTATACTGCGAGTTATATCGGGACCTAAGGCCTTTCGGGTGGTATTATTTACGCGTCTAACGCCAATACCATTCGGTTTGCAGAATGTGATATTTGGAGTAAGTGCAAAAATAGCTACAAGCCAAATATATATACTCTAGCTAAATATATGGAAATTTGTAAATGTAAAACTTGAAAAAACTACTACAATTTTGATATATGCCCTGGGATATACAAGTTTTTCCTCAAAATATCTTTAAATAAATATTTTTAAACGAGTTTCGATAGGAGACAATGCCCTTAGTTGTTTATAACATTTTAGTCTCTGTTAAAGTTAGGCATATAGTAAAATTAGCAACTATTAGGAACTGTGGGCGTATAGATACTACAAAAATTATATACCTATAGACTTGTTTGTATATATTATTTGTATGCCATTGATAAAGCGATTTTTATTTGGTTTCTGCTGAAAGTTTCTCTATAGTTACCCAACTGTTTAAATAAATTGAAATGTGCAAGATTTGAGCAAAGTTTTTTTTAAAGGAAAAGGAAATTTTAAGCTACCTAAATAATGCTAAAAAGACTTAAGCTTATTAAAACAGTGACGAATCTGGTTTTGTTTGGCATTAGTCACATTAGCGCTTATTAAAATAAAGCTTGTTGAGCAAGCAAAGTAATAACAAAACCAGAATGGGCGGAGCAGATCAGTCGGACGGGCCCGACTGTCTTATACCCTGTGCCCTATATTTTTTATAAAGTTTTATAAAACTGTCTTACGCAGCGTAGCAGCAATGCTTTCTCTGCTACGTTTCCTATATGTGCCGCTTAATTGGCCGCGCTGCTAGTGAGCGAGCGTGCAACGCCTGCAATATTGTTTCGCATATAACTCCTGTGTTTATTGATCGATTTTAATGCGCTTCTCAGGAAAGTTTAATAAAATAGAAGAGAGTATATATATCGAATAACAACGTTCTATGTTCAATAATACGCTTGTTATTCAGTTTTTATGAATTAGGGCGTAAAAGGGGCGTGGCATCAAAAATTTGAAAAAAACCCTATCTGCGCCTAATATAGACCCACAAATAACTGAAAACAGAATTTATATAACTCGATCTGTGTCTCTTAAATTGGCGAATGAATTCTTTTTATGCTCGTTGTGGGCGGAAGGGGAGTGGCATACAAGATTTGAACTAAACTTGATCTGCGTATTGTAAACACCTTTCAGAAATGACCAAAACGGCTTTTCTAGCTATTATAGTTGCTGAGATCGACGCGTTCAAACAGACGGACAGACGGACAGACGGACAGACGCACAGACGGACAGACAGACGGACATGGCTATATCGACTCAGCTCGTCATCCTGATCAAGAATATATATAGTTTGTGGGGTCTGCCACGCCTCCTTCTGGCTGTTACATACATTCGCACAAAGTTATTAACCCTGTTTTTCCCATTTTTCAAATGGGCACAGGGTATAAAAAGAAACTAAGTGCAATTGTCAATGTTAACAAAAAATATTGAACTTGAACGAGCATGTGAAAACCTGTTTATCAGTGTCGTCTAAAAGTCGCCAGTTCATGCTATCAAGTAAATAAAGATATAGATGGAGATACCGATACAGATACAATGGCAGCGATATAGCTGCAGATACTGACAATTAATTGAATGATTGATTTATGAAAAGGTTAAAGAAAAAGTGGAATAAGATGTGAAATAAGAGGGCAGACGGACAGTTTAACGAAAATATTTATAGAATAAAGTTCTGGAATTCTACAAAAGCTTATAATAAATTTATTTGAAAATATATTTGTATTTAAATATTGATTTTTTTGCAACTTAGCTTAATTTTTATTTATATCAATTTTGAGATTTGTTGACAGTTATATTGTAATTCCAATCTGGCACTTTAGATATTATAGGATTAGAAAAAAAGCAATTATATTATTTTAAAGGATTTATTTATGGTATACCTATACTCCCAAAAACAATATTAATTGACTTACTTCATTTTATTTACAGATCAGCTCTATTAAGGCCTACGATTATCATCTGGCCACGTTTCTGGGTCTGTTGCCGGCTCAAACAATTAACGTTTATCTGGGGTCGACGCTGCGCTCCATGCACGAGGTGCTCAATGACAACGACACCAAGCTGACAGGGTATATTAGTTTCGTCTTCGAGGTAAGAGTTTCCCTAAGTTTTCCATTCTTGTTTGCTTTATCAACCAAGCTGTTGTCTGACGATGACATTTACGTAAAGATATTGATTTTTATTCGGGCTTTAAATTAAGCATGAATGCAGTTTTGCCTCGCGTGCGCGCATTTAAATTTAGAATTTTCCTTGATTTTAACTGTCGAAATGAGCAGAGTTTATGGCCTGCATGGAGCTTTACTACGTCAACCAATAAAATCACTTTTATATTTGGTATATTTTCTCGATATTTTAAAGTGCCTGAAAGTATGCTTTACTTTATTATTGCCAAGACAACAAATGTAAAGCAATATTAATAATAATAGCTTATAATAATAAATAATAAGTAAATAGTAATAGTTATACTTGCTAGTTAAAGAAATACATATTAAATAATTTCAATTCTATATATTGGTTAATAAACAAAGAAGTTATTAATGCAACTATATTGAAGGCGTTACCTCGTTTAAATTATATACTGTACGGGCGAGCGCGAGCTGTGTTAATGTTAATTCTAAATGATTTGCAATTAAAAATAATGCATAAAAAACCACACATCGATGAATTTGGTGGTAAAATTTAGATTTTAAAGTCAAAATCGTATTTTAATGAACTTTTTAACGCTTAAATCCCTTGGTTGGAATATAAAATATTTTATAAATTTATCTAACATAATTTTAATTAAATATCATATTGACTCTAATTAATCTCCAATTTTGCAGGTAATTTGTGGCGTTGTGCTGATGTTCTGGGTGGTGCAGAAGGCGCGCAAGGAGCTGTCGGAGACGCTGCTAACCTCGGACTATGCGAACGATGGTAAACCCCTGGATATACAGGTGTAGCAGGCGGAGATCTCAATTCAAACGCTCCCAGTAACTGAAGCTGCTCGAATTTCGATTAGGAATTGTTAATAAAAGTACTGTAGAATAAAACTTTGAATGTTTGCATAGAATTAATCGTTAGTTTAGTGATAATAGTGTTGAAATTTGTGAAACATACCAAATGAAACTGTTAAAATTGAAAATATTGACAAATGCTGTGCCTAACAATTAGAAAAACAATTACAAATTAGCAAATACGATAATATTTATGTATATTGGATGTATATTTGATGTCTAAGCATAAGTTGAAGCCTCGCTCAGTGTCATTGGAATGTCGTAATGCTCACAGATTTGCTCTTAGTTCTAAAACTATATCTAACTAATGTTAAGTAATAAATTAAATTATGTTAAATGCCAATTGCATGCTTGTTAATTATCGAAATTCTAAACGCCAGCTGCGTGGTCTTTTGCTCATATGCTGCTCGAATACGGTTTCCAGGGCATACAGGGTAAACTCCACATCCTCATAGGTAATGCACATCGGAGGTCGAAAACTGATCACCTGCAAGGCATAAAACAAATTATTAGTAACTCTTATAATCCTTAAATTTAAATAAATTAATTGTAAATTATAATACATACTTGCAGTTAGAATACTTTACTTATGAGCATTAGTTAGAGTTCCCCAAAGTGTGTAGAGTATGTGTAGAGTATATAAATGATTTGGTTTGTGTAGAGTTCAAGTCTGTAGTTTCTCTTTATTAAGTGATTATTAAATGCAAATGAATAGAAAATTCTAGGCTATAAATGCAGTAAACCCAGTCGTATTAGTTTCATCCAATTCTTTCGGTTTATTTGGCCAATGTCTCCGCTATAGCTCTGGCGAGCACATCCACAGCAAACTTCACGTCCTTCCGGTTGATGCACATGGGCGGCTTGATGCGCAACACCTGAATGTGGGATAGGAGAATGTAATGCAGTGAGCGGAGAGAGTAGGGAAATGCAATCAAAAGTAGGGGGAAGTGCAGATTAGTCGGGGGTTGGGGAGAGAGCGTATTAAATGTGAAGCCCCAGGCGCAGCCAACTTAACAGAAGAGAGATATAAGCTCTATATTTTAGTTCAACTCACATTGCCGTGTAAACCCCCGCGTCCGAAGAGCACGCCCAGATCCTTGCACTTCTCCCAGATCTCCAGCACGTGCGGCATGGCCAGTGGGGCACGTGTCTCCCGATCGCTGACCAGCTCGACGCCGATCATCAAACCCTTGCCCCTCACATCTCCGATCAGCTCGTAACGCTGCTGCAGCTCCGCCAGGCACTGCAGGAAGTAGGTGCCCACCTCCAGGGAATTGCGCTGCAGTTGCTCCTCCTCAATCACATCCAAAACAGCTATGCCCACGGCGCTGGCCATCGGATTTCCTCCATAGGTGTTGAAGTGCAGCGCCATGCCCAGGGAGGCGGCAATTTCGGGCGTGGTCACCACAGCTGCTAGAGGAAAACCGTTGCCAATGCCCTTGGCCATGGTAACAATGTCCGGCGTATAATCGTGCGCCTCAAAGCCCCAGAAGTGCTCTCCGGTGCGTCCGAAACCCGTCTGCACCTCATCCGCCACAAAGAGTCCGCCGTTGGCATGCACCAGATCCGCGGCACGCTTCAGATAACCCTTCGGATACTGCACCGTGCCCCCCACGCCCTGTATGGACTCGGCAAACATTGCCGCCACCCGACCACGTGGCAGGCAGTACTTGAAGGTCTCCTCCAGCTCGTTGTAGTACTTGGGTCCCGCCTGACAACCATCGGCGGTGCAGTCGCAGCTGCGGGTGGTCTGCACCGGGGAATCCCGGCAGGCGGATCCTCCCCAAATGCCCTGATACGGATCCGGATTCATGACATGCACAATGCCGTTATTAACGCCCGGCAACGGATAACGCCAGGTCGAATGCGCCGTCAGACCCATCGTGTACGGCGACATGCCATGGTACGCATTCCGGAAGGTCAGAATATCCTGATTTCCCGTGTGCAGTCGTGCCATCAGCATGGCCAGATCGTTCGCCTCCGAGCCGGAGTTGACGAAGCATACGGACTTCAGGTTACCCGGAAACTTGGCCACCAAACGCTCCGCGTACTCGTGAATCTTGGGATGCATGTAGATATTTGTGGTATGCCACAGCTTGGAGGTCTGTTCGCTCAGCGCCTGGTTGACCTTGCTGCAAGAGTTTTAGATAGAGGAAATTTAGATGGGATCGCAACGAATCCATATGATTTACTCCGAATCGGAATTCAGAACAGACCTATATATATATTGTCGAATACTCACGGATGACAATGACCCACGGAGACGGTGACAATTCCTCCAAACATATCCAGATAGCGACGTCCCTCGTGATCGTACAGCCATTGCATATGTCCCGCGTGTATCACCAGGGGCTTCTTGAAATGCGCCAACAAGTTCGGGGTCAAATGGGTCTTACGTGTCTTCAGAATCTGATCGTAGCTGGGTCCCTGGTACGCCGCTGGCTGATAATCACAATCGGGCATCTCGGAGACATTCGGCAGTGGATACATTACCGCTGGAGCAGCCTTCGAGTGCAGCGTGGAGCTGGCACGACTTACCAACTGCCTTGATTGGACTAGAAATATTAGAGATATATATTAAATAAAATGTATAACTGTATAAAAACTATATATGAGTTATTTAGGTTGAAAAACTATTTAGATTTGGTTAGGTTTGTATGAGAAATTTAGCTTCTATTGGAATTATTAAATTAAATAGGCTACAGTCGGATACAGTTGGCACAACCTTTCTAAAGTACTGCAGGGTCTATAAACCAAAACTTTATATCTTAAGAAGTATTTTACACTCATTTAACATCTGATGACCTTGTTTTGACCATACCAAGGGTAACCATTCGTTTAAACCTGTCGGTGGCATCCGACTGTAGCCTTTTGGACTACAATTATATAGGATACATTTAACAACAAAACAAGCAGCGGCCATGATCTTGAACTGAATCGATCAAACTATATTAGCATATTGTATTGGCGTGTGCAGGTTTAATAATGTTCTTTGTTAAGGAAAGTCCATTTCTTTGACTTCTCCAAGTTTTAACAGGTTGGAAAACCTTAAAAAACCCAGCTCAAGATCAATTATTAATTATTATTATTATTTATTATTGAAATTCATATATATTTGTACTAAACAATTCCCCCATTTAATGCCCAATAAGTATTATAATTACAAATGCTCAAACATTAAAACTGATTATCAAAAGCGATAGTTTCGGGTAGGTCATGTGTGAAACCCGTTAGATTTAATGGGGTTTGTTGTTCTAGTAAAAATTGTGTGAACGATTTAATCAAAACACGTGACAATGTGACAACAATAAAGCAGGAACAGACAAATAGACGGAATAACGCTTTCAATTCATATTTATGTAGTATGTAAATTAATCAAATCTTGGGAAGACGTTGGTTGAGGGACGAAGAGAGGAGGAGCGGAGGGTAAATTGAAAATGATATACTGCACCCAGTAGGCGGACTTTCTATATGTTAAGACGCAGTTTCCCATTGTGAACTATATAGTATATTCGTCTGCGTATCAGATTTCTATATATTCGATCTATGCATATTTCATGAATTGTTGGCAATCAAAACTCGTTTGCTATAATATCATGTAAAACGTTGAATAATTGCTTTTAATTTCATAAATGCCTGCATTAAAGTTAAGCTTTACTTTTGAATAAATTAAGTTTTTTTGAGTTAGGTAAGTATTACTAATTTCTACAATTAATTTCAATTTAATTTAAACTGTATAAAATTAAACTAAATTTATTTAGGAATCCCCTTGCTAAAAAACAAATAAAGAATTATTATTTTAAATAAAATTTGAACAGTGAAATCGTAATTAGTCTATATATGTATAATCGTAATTAGTCTATACATATATTTTGCATCAGTAGGACAAGCCATGTCCGTCTGTCCGTATGAACACCTAGATCTAGTAAACTATAAGAGCTAGAGACACCATTTTTGGTAATAACAACTTGCTTGACTGTATGTGTATTATTGAGGGTCTCCTATTATCGATTACGTCCGACTGATCTGTTCCGTTCTTACTGGTTTCTCTTAAACTATCCAGAGCTAAATAAGTATAAGTTTAATTCTCAACTAATTAGTGCATTTGCAGCTGTAAAGTGATGCGTCAGCTAATTGGCATTATGCATATACTAATTGTTAACTCTAAATATTTATTTTTTGTGGGCTATAAATTGTAAAAAGTTTAAAATATTTGTGCTGTTATGATATCAATGGTTTATTGCTTTTTATAACATAATTAAACCATGTTGATAATAGCTGATAACTCAGAAATTATAGCACAGAATAATAACAGTAAAAAACGAAACATTTTTATTTTCAGCAAAAAGTTAGCAAAACGGCGGTCTTTCATATCTTAATACAAAGTCTTAATTGTGTTATTATCATTTGCCACCTGCTCGGTTATCAGCGATTGTCGCTTATCACCAAAGGTCCACGCGAACTGCGCGATTAGAGGCCCCCAGCATTAGTATAATACCTCAAATACTACCTCAATTTTTTTTTAAATAGTATAACAGTTCCGTATATCACGCTATGGATTTGTGCACCAGATCAGGCTTATAGCGAGTGAACGCAATTATTTTAAATAGATTAATTTATTGATTTAATATATGTAAATTAATTGAGACTATAAAGTGTTTCGGAAGCGTTTTCGAATACGTTTAGAAATGAGAAATTCTAGAAAAATCTTAAAAATGTATACAATCATTCAAAAGGAAAATTTGTATATTATAATCATTTGTTTACTAATAATTAATTAATTTAGCATTCACTTAATTAAGTTTGCCTATTAATAACAAAAAAAAACCTATGTCAATATTTATAATAATAATAAAACGTAGTACTAAATATTATCAGTTGCCCTATGCAAATTAAAACTAAATACATATATATGAATTATATTTATTGATAAGACTATTAAATTTATGCACACTTCAGCTGATAATTACTATTTGACGTCAATGCATTAAATCCAATAATCATTCCATATAAATATTGACCTATATAAAATTTACTAAAAATACGCCAAAGCAGCGATAAAAATGATTTTCGAAACTTTTTTAAAGGTAAACAAAAATTCCATCAGCCGAATTTTTTTTAGATTTTCTTTTGTATCAACAAAAAATATAGTAGAACGTTATTTAGAGCGTTGCACAAATCTCGGCGCCCTTAACTATGCAACACTTACTTTGTCAGCCGCGTAAAAAGGCAGCTGCACAAATGTAACGGCAATTAAAAGATCAGTGGGACGGAAGCTACAGTCGGACGTAACCGACAATAGGAGACCCTGTACTTTGTTTAAAATGTACACACACACACACGTATCACTCACTCACTTGCACATACACACACTCACACATAGAGGCAAGCTACGTATGCGAGTGCATGCGACATACCCCCCCTCTGCCCAGTGACGCTTATTGTCTTTTCCATGTTTTCGCTGTTTCTTATCCGATCGTATCGAAATTCACAGAATCAATAGATAATGTCATAAGCTAGTTATATACCAAATTACAAGTTAATAACTTTAAAGCTGTGGCTGCAGTCGCTTTTTGCGGTTTACGGGGGAAGGGGGGGTGGTATCCAAAATCTAAAACAAACTCGTGCTGCTTACTGATTAGGGGAACCTAAATCCCGAATATGGAGTCTCTGGCTCTTATAGTTGCTGAGATCTAGGTGTTCATACAGACGGACAGACAGACGGACAGACGCACAGACGGACAGACGGACAGACAGACAGACGGACAGACGGACACGGCTATATCAACTCGGCTTGTCGTCCTGATCAAGAATATATATACTTTGTGGGGTCTGCCACGCCTCCTTCTGCCTGTTACATACATTTCCCACTTGCACTAAATTAATAGACCCTTTTGTACTTTTTCAAAGTACAGGGTCTAAAAATATTATAGTGTATATATACATGGATATATGTATGTTTTATTTTTCTAATCTATAGAACTTTTATTTGTACGCACCCAACAATCTCTGCGCCATCATGTTGAACTTGTCTACAACGTTGCAAACTGCGTTTCTATTTGCTGTCTATTAACGACACACTTCCTGATTAATCTAGTCTTTTATTTTGTAATTTATTTATTTATTTATTCTTTTTTTCACAATCTCGTAGAATATACCGTTTAGTCAGTCTGATCTCGCGCGATTTTAGCTCAAGCACCGCGCGCAACAGCGTCCAACGCTCAACTGAAACTGAATGCGAAAGGGAATCGAAAACGGAATCCAGCGACCGGCATCAACAAACAATCCAGCAAGAGAAAGCTAGAAGAGAGCGCTGGAAGAGAGCGCTGAAAGAGAGAGCGCCTAAGACAGAGCGAGGTGTTATCTAGGAAGCCAGGGAACGCGCGTCAGTGTCAAGGCAATGAACTTGCTTGGATAGCTTATCAATTATTTATGATAACAGGTGGAAAGACGTGTGGCAAAGCTACTTTTACTTTTAGTTGATAAGATATGATATAAGATTAATGCATATAAAAGATAAAACTATAATTAAATGCTAAGTTTGTAGCAATTTTAATACATTTAAATAAGAATATCTTCCGTGTTTATTAAACGATTTCAATAACCTTTTGAGGATAGCTAAATATAATAGTAGAGAGCATATATTCTAAATAGCAATCTTCTATGTTCAGTATTACGCTCGATATTAGGTTTTGAACAATTAAGGCGTAAATGAGGCGTGGCATTCAACATTTGAAATAATACATACCAAAAATGTCTGCCCAAGCTTTTATAGTTTCCGAGATCTACACGTTCATATAGACAAAATATTTATTCTTTGTGGGGTCTGCCACGCCTTCTTCTGCCTGTTATATAACTCTGTTTTTACCAATTTCATGGGTTTAAAAATAGGGCAAGAGTTTCTTTACTGGATTTCTTAGTTCCTAATTCCAGCTGATAAACTCTAGAATTTCGACAGAACATATCCAAAATAAAAGATATTACCTCTTCTTAGCTTTCTTTTCAGCTTGAAAACATCCCAAAATTAGCTGAAAACGAGAATTTTCCGTAGTAAAATAAATATATTAAAATATTGGCTTTAATTTAGAAAAAACCGCCTTTAAAATTGAGTTTTGTTTGATGATGAACATATCCAAAATAAAAGATATTACCTCTCTTTAGATTTCTTTTCAGCTTGAAAACATCACAAAATAAGCTGAAAACGAGAATTTTTCGTAGTAAATTAAATATATTAAAATATTGGCTTTAATTTAGAAAAAACCGCCTTTGAAATTGAGTTTTGTTTGATGATGAACATATCCAAAATAAAAGATGTTACCTCTCTTTAGCTATTTTTTCAGCTGGAACCATCACAAAATAAGCTAAAAACGAGAATTTTCCGTAGTAAAATAAATATATTAAAATATTGACTTTAATTTAGAAAAAAAGCGCCTTTAAAATTGAGTTTTGTTTGATGATTTTATTGTTTTCATTTTGTGGTTGAGAAGCACAAACTACGAACACAAGGTGCACAGGTTTAGCGATCTGTTGAAATATTTATTGAGTGTGGCGCTTATGCAGCTATAAGTTTGTTTATAACAAAATATATTTAATATATTCTGCGGCTTGTGGTGTCTCGGAGTTAGCTTGTTGGATTAATTAAGTTCCCTTGTTATTTGTTATTATTAATTTGTTATATAAATTCAAGACTGTGCTCAGTGTGTTTGTCGTTATTTTGTTCGCTAATTTACAGATTATTTTAAATAATAATTTACAAACATTTCGCAATTGCTTACAACACAATTTAAATATGCTACAATTGTTTGTTTTTTTTTGTTACTTTTGTTTTGTAATAGTATTATTCATATTTATATATATATATATTTATATATATCCTGCTAAGTCAAACAACATCACGAGTCTGCGCTTTGATGCTTCTTCTAAAGTCGTCTCTGAATCTTTCATCCATTATCTTTCATCTTTCTCGTCTTGGTTTCCTTTGCAACAATCTATTAGACAATTATATATAGATATAAGATAATATGTTCATATCAAATTGTGGGACTTTAGTCACTAAAAACAAGCGTTAGGGCGGCTCTAAATTATATTATACAAAAACGAAAACCAGAAAACAACACAAAAATTGCAGAAAAAGCACACACTTTGTTTCTTTTTTTTTTTGTTTCACATCCTAAAAACCATTATTATCATTATATTTGTTTGTGTTTTTTGTTGTTGTTACGATTAACAATTCCCTCACAATGCCCATTTCAATTAAAATCGCTGTAGTGATCCATATTGGGGCTGCGGGGCGTCGCCGAGGATCCCGAAGGCTGCTGCAAATTGGCCGCCATTTGACGCAGATTGTCCACGCCCATCAGCAGTTGCCTAGAAAGAAAAGTTTATTTAATGCAAAATTATACAATATATTATACAAATAGGGGGACAAATTGGAACTCAGTTTGTATTTTCGAGTTAAAAGCAAATATTGTGCTACTTTCGGAAAGGGAAGGGAAATTTTCAGCCCTGGGGTATGCAACAAAAATTTAAATTCAGCATTTGTGCTTTAAAATATAAATTTATTATGTTAAATCGAAACGGTATACAGTTTTGGATGGGTAATGAATATATCTATGGATAATATATAAGAAATTATCGAATTTGTTAGGCAGTTCAATTTTAAATATTTTGATTAATGAAAAGCTTGCAAATTAACGCTTAACTCAGGATATTAAAGTTAAAGGAGATTTATTGTTAGTAGTATTAATAACTAAAAGTAATGAAGGTAATAGAATAGACTTTTAGGGCAGAATAATACGGAATTCCGTTTCAAAAAGATTTAGACGGAATCGAAATTCATGTAAAATGTATACTAGAATCGTAATCGATTTGATTGCGAATGAAGGTTATAGAACAGAGTTTCAAGACGTTGAAGAGCTTTGGAATAATACGAAAATCCGTTTCGGAAAGATATAGACGGAATCAAAATTCATTCCCAATATTTGTGAAAAATTAAAACAGTTGGAAGTGCTTTATAAGAAATGATTCTTATGCCTAAACTATTTTTCACAAAAATGAAATATTTTTTTTTTTTTTTTTTAAATTAGATAAAACAAAATAATATACAAAATCTAAAAAAATTGCATTATCCTATAAAATGAAATATATTTATAAATATTATTTTTGTGAATATAGTTTTTATATATCTGGTTATATAGTCCTTATAGATCTGGTTATATAGTCATTATAGAAACGGCTACTTACCTCAAATTCTGCTCGGCGCTGTCGGCGGCAAGCATCAAATCCCTGGACAGGTGATTATTTCTGGACGGACGCGAGTTGTTGCTGCTGCTGCTGTGGCTGCTGCCAGGAGTTATCACCGAGGCAGCTGCCCCTGCCCCTGCCTCCGAGGCAGCTGCAGCGCCTGCAGACAACGTCGCTGAGGATGAGGAGTGCGCGCGCAGGGCAAACAATTCCGACTGGAAGCGGGAATTAAGAGATTACAGGCGAGTTGCAGGAGAGGATTAGATGGGGCAGGATCAGCTTACCTCCAGCTGCGCCAGCTGACGGCGCAGTCGCTGCGTGGTTTGGGTTTGTGCGACGGCTGCGAGGCTTTCCCTTCTTCTCAAATCCGTTAAGGCCAGGAGCTGCTGCTCAAAGTCCTGAGCGCGACGGGTTTGGGCGCTGAGCTCGACGCGCGTCTCCTGCAGCTCCCGCTGCAGTCGCTCGTTCTGCTGGCGCAGGGAGACGACGTCGGCCTGCTCCTGGGGCGGGGAGTCGATGGAGTTGGAGGGCAGGCCAATGGCCACGTCCGCCAGCCGCTGCGAGGAGTGCAGAATGGGCCCATCGGAGAGGAAATCCGGCAGCATTTTGCCCGTGGAGCCGGCGTCGGCATCGGCCACAGTTGCAGCTGTGGGCAGCGCAGCTTCAGCTGCAATTGCAACTGCCACAGCAGCTGCGCCTAGACGACAGCTGGGCGCCTCGGCGGCGCCACCAACGGGCGAGTTGGGTGGCGAACTGAGCTGCGCCTCCTGGCACCAGGCGTCGGACAGATGATCCTGCACGAAATCCGGCAGCGCGGAGGCGCCGCCAGCGCCTGCCACATTCGACGACGTGTCCAGCGGCAGATCCAGCTTCATTTTGGGCGTGGCGCCCAGCACCAGGCGATTGGGACGCAGTGCAGCACGGCGGCGTGGCGACGACGACGACGACGACGCCGACGCAGGCGGCGGCATCTCGTAGCTGGAATAGGAGCGTGGCACGTAGCGACAGCTGCTGCTGCTGCTGCCGCCGCCGCCTGCAGAGGCCAGATTGGAGGCGGACGAGGGAAAGATATCTGCAAGCAGAGGGATTAGCGAGATTGGGGCATCAAGTGGCAACAACTGACCGTCGTCCAGGCGCTCATCGTGGATGCGACTGTTGCGCATCTGCGTCAGGCCCACGTGCTCATCATCATCAGCATCGTGCAGCAGGACGCCGCTGCGGTTCACCTCCAGGCGCAGATCCGAGCGCAGTCTGCCACCGCTGCCTCCGCCTGCCACGCCCCCGCCGCCACCGCTTGCCGCATACTCCGCCAGACTCGCCTGCGAGTCGAAGGAGCTGAAGCGCGGCGAGCGTTTCATGCGGGAGCAGGCGGAGCCGTTGAGATCCGGCTGCATTTGACTGGCAGAGGCGGATTGTGGCACCTTTGGCCTGGCGCCCGTCGAAGTTTGCAGCGCGGCTGTGGGCGTGGCAGTTGTGGCATCCAGCGAGGTCACCGTGCTGCTCGGCGCTGTGACGCTGCCGCTGCTGCTGAGAAAATGCTTGAAGGAAAAGCTGGAGGTGGCGGTGGCGGTGGAGGAGGAGGAGGAGCTGGAGGAGTTTGTGTTGCAGCCATTGCTTGCAGCTGCAACTGTTGTTGCTGTTGTTGTTGCAGCTGCTGCCGCTGCTGTTGTTGTTGTTGCAGCTGTGGCACGTTGATTTGTGTAATCTCTGCTGCCGTTTAGCCAAAGATCTGCCACCAAATCGTTGATGCGCTCCACTGTGCTGGGCTGCTGCTTGCCCCCTGCTCCATCGCCTGTCAGGTGTGTTGCAGCTGCAGCTGCTGCTGCTGCTGCTGTTGTTGCAACGTCCGTCGTTGCGACGTCTGTTGTTGCAGCTGCAGCATCGTCTGTGCTGTTGCTGTTCCCATTGCCATTGGCCATTAAGTGCGTTAACTATGCTAATTGCTTGCTTGAACGCTTTATTGCTGTTTATTGCCGCGTCTGTTGCCAATTTTAGTTAAATTCGCGTTGCATTTCTTAGCCGACTTTTCACAAATTGTTGTTGTTGTTGCTGCTGCTGCTGTTGTTGCTGGCTAGTGGTGTGCGCAATCGATATTTACCATTTTAATTTCTGTTATCGATAACGCCAGCGCAGAGAAACAAAATCAAATTAAAACGCGTAATTGCAGCAAAAACAACAATTTACTCGATTTTATTAAACTCAAAATTTATTACAACTATTTTACAAAAATGTTGTTTACAAAAAGCAATTATTTTATGTTTATTTATGTCGCTGCAGTGTTGCCGATTTTTTACGTGAAAAAAAGCTGTTTTTGACGATTAAAGTTAAACTAAAATTTGGAATAAATTATCTGACAAAATATTAGAAAATCCGACGCTCTGAAGAAGAAAGCACAGCCGAAAAAACACGTTGAAGAAAATATATAAATTAAATTGTTTTTATTTTTTATGCAGATAAAACGGAATAAAAACAGCCAGCTCTAGCTTGAAAACAGCTTGAAAAAAGCGCATTTGGCAACAGCGTGTGTCGGTGTGACCGCTTCGTGCGCGCGTTGCCAACTGTTTGAATTAGAAAAACCGCTCTCAGTTGCTGATTTTTTTGTTTGCCTCGTTGCGGTCACACTGCGCTCGTGGTTTTTGTTTTGTCTTGCCCATTGCCCGTTGCTTTATCGGGTCGTTCGTTTCGTTCGGTTTCGGGCCGTAAATTGCTAATTGCCGTAATTTATGCATAATTAATGCAATCAAAAGCGAAAGGCAAATAAATAGTGAAAAAGTGAACGTTGCAATTAAAGAAAAGTCGAATAACCAAACGAACGCAGGGGCGGCGTAAAGAAAGTGGAAAAGAAAATTCTGCGTAGCAAACAAACCGGTCGGCGCGCAATACACACAAACAAACATACAAACACACGTACATACATACGTGCATCTGTACATGTACATATTTACAAATACAGAGAAATATCGCATGCAAAAGACGCAGTTGGAACAAAAACAAGAAAGCCGTAAATCCAAACGTACGCAAAACGTGCAATACATACAGACAAATTGCACACTTTATATACATACGTACATATATAGTATTTTTTTCGTCTTAATATTTGCGCTGACCAAACGAAAAACGCAAAAGGCGGCCGCCATATGCGACGTCGACTGCGACGGCGACAGCGACAGCGACTGTGGCTGTTGCTGCGGGGGTGAGCAAGGGTGCGAGGGTGGTGGTAAAACGACGCTACGCTGCGACGAGCGTAAGCGACGCTAACAGCCGCAGTCGACGTCGACGTTGACGCTCACCTTTTCGCGTATTGTAAATTGCCTTTGCAAACACAAAACTAAACAGTGCTGTCAGGAAGAAAAAAAGCTAAAAAAAATGCAATTAATATTAGTGATGAAAAAAATGCATTATAAACACGAAAACTAACTTGCAGAATTAAAATTTTTTAGAAAATTAATAAAAAATTTTTGACGGCCAAAAATGTATTAATTTATCAATATATAGTTTATAAAATAATTATATATTCGCAACTAATAAATAAAAATAAAAATAAACTGCAATATTTAAAATAATGCTATATTTTCAAATAGATTCAATAAATACAACCGGAAACCCGCTAAACAGACAACACTAGCAACCAACCGCCCCTCGCTGCTGACGCTGCGCGACTGCAACGAACGCTGCAGCAGCAGCAGAGCAGCATCGTGTGTTCCACTTTTAATGACAGCGCCCCTTTTGCTGTTGTCCTGATTTGGACGTCGTGCGTGCAAAAGAGCCGAATAGAGTGTACGCCATTGATAATGCATTGGTGAGCGTGATCAACAACAATAAAACTAACTACGCTCTTCAACCGCGACATTCAAGAGAAAAGAGAGTGACAAGTTTCCTAGATTTGCTTGCAGTGCGTAAAATGCAAGAGAGCTGCCAGGTGAGTTGCAATTAGATTTAAGAGCGGAATTTTTTTTTTCTTTCTGTTGGTTGTTGTTGTTGTTGTGGGGTTGTTTCTGTACGCCATTTATTGACTTGTCTGCATTTCTTTTGCGCCTTTCGTCTGTTGCCTCCCCCTCGTTTGCTCGTTTGTTTGTCTGTCAATGCCCACCGCTGCCGCTCTGCCGCCTCCCCCCGCTGCTGCCCACGCTTTGCTTTTGTATACAAATTATGGTGCACATTGCCCGTTGTTGTTCTTGTTTTCACAGTTGTTGTTGTTTTAAGCTTATATGGCTGCTGCTGCGCTGCCGCTGGTCTGCCGCTGCTGCTGCGTCGTGCATTCCTCTCTCTTTTGTTGGTTTTGTTGTAGTTGTTGGCCTGCCATATGCAGTGTAAACGTTATAAATATAGATTTTAATTTGCTTTTACCGCATTCGAAATTGATTTCTGTTAATAATTGCCCGCCCTGCCCCCTCCGCCTGCCATCCCACCCTCTCTGCGGTCTTGCGAAGCGTGCAATATGCCAAGAAAAGTGAAAATTGAACTGGGTCGCTGGGGGGTGGTGAGTAGGGGGCGGGGTGAGACCGCTGCTTACTGAGGTGAATTGTGGGTTTCATTACGTGCCCACCTCTCCTCTCCTCTCTTTCGCTTTTCCTTAACCTGGCGTCTTCTGCTGCTTCTGCTCGTAATTCAATTAACATTTAGCCTTAACACTTTTCCCCCTCTCCGTCTCTACCCCTTCCACCTCGCCCTCTTTCTGCTCTTCTGCTTCATACCAATTTGTTGACCCATTTTTGGCAGTTGTTTTTGTATTTGTTTTTGTTTCTGTTGTCTTGCTGTTAATTAATATTTTTGTAATTCTCGTGTTTCCCTTTCCCTTCCCCACCCCCCTCCTTCGCTTCTCGTCTTTGATAAGCAGCTCCAAATGATTTTCATAGCAAATTAACAGTTTAATATAACATGAGAACGCTTTAAAGTTGCATTAACTCCGCTTGAGTGGCAGAGGCAGCGGGGGGCAAGGGTTTCGCACAGTGGAACGCTGCTAAGACGAAGTTAAAGAATTATTAATTTATTTCACAATAAAAAAATATTCAAATAAATAAATAAAATTAAATAAAGCACTAAACATTTAAATTTCATAAACAATTAATTTATTTAAACAATTAAATTAAAAAATGAAATTTAATTAAAAGTAACAGCTTATCTGGCTGTAAAAAAATGAAATAAAATTTGTTTTTAATATATTTTAATTAATTAATAATTATTCAGTTAAGTTATACTTCAGTCAAGTTCCACTGTGATAATATTAATTCTTGTGGGCGAGCTTCTGCTTACGTGTTTAAGCAATCGATAGAGACGCATTTACTGTTGATTCATTTTCCGCTTGTTCTCATTCTCATTCACATTTTCAATGACACTTTTCCAGTTTTCTTCGTCTCTGCCTCTTTCCAGTTCTGCTTCTGCTTGTTCTTCGTATTTGTATCTGTGCTTCAATGACAGCTTTGTGGGTGTTAAAAGAGAGATCAGCATTATATGGAATATGGAAAGCTCTAGAAAAGCACATCTCAAAAGCATTTGAAAGCAAACAGCTTTTGACTGCATTTTATTACAGATCACACTTAAGATTATTCCCATCAGCGAGAGAGCGGCGAGTAAAAGCCATAAAAATATCGATTTGATAGCATTAAGTGTAGAGAACTGTAATAAAATTGAAGCTAGGGAAATTCTCATAAGCTTAAATTCTCATACGCTTAAATTCTCATACGCTGCTTGGCTGAACTCTGACTGACCCAACTCTCTCGATGCCTAAATTTGATGGCAGAACTCTCTTTGAACGAACTCTCGCTGGCCGAAATCTCGTAGTCCGAACTCCCGGTAGGTCAACTCTCGCTGGCTTAACTCTCGCTGGCTGAACTATCGCTCGCTTAACTCTCGCTGGCTTAACTCTCGCTGGCCGAACTATCGCTGTTTAAACTCTCATTGCCCCAACTCGTTAGGTCAACTCTCTTTGGGTCAAATCTCTCGCTGGCCGAATTCGTGCTTGCCGAAATCTCGCTGATCCAACTCTCGTAGGTTAAACTCTCGTAGGTTAAACTCTCGTTGGCCAAACTCTAGTTGGAGCAACTCTCGGTGGTTTAACTCTCTTAGGCGGTACGCTCGTTGGTTCAATTCTCGCTGTCCGAACACTCGCTGGCCGAGCACTCGCAGGCTGTACACTCATCGGTCGAACTCTCGCTGCCCAACTCTTGCTGGCCCAACTCTCTGTAATAAGCTTTAAATAAAGAATCTCTTGAATTTGCTCTGTCATTTAGTCCACATTAAATAAATAAAATAAAGTAAAATGGTTAACATTGAATTAATAAAATGAAGTAAATAATTTGCTAGTAAATCGAGCTGTTTATTCCACTGTGCCTTGATTAAGCTGTGTAGTTATCCTTTCGCTTTTGTCAGCTCATTTGCCGGCTTATTTATTAGGGCTTCCTCTTCAGCTTTTAATCTGATGAATATATCTAATTTCTTGTTAATTTTCGCAGCTCTGCGCGGGGCTGGCAAATGCGTGGAAGGCCTAGAGGAGTCGGAGCAGGAGCAGGAGTCGGAGAAGGAGTCGGAATCCAAGGAGAGACGGGAATCCAATGTCGTCGTCGAGCAACGGCGGCATCAACAGCGCCACAAATGGGCGCAGCGGCAGCACGGGCAGCGCCAGCATCAGCCTCAATCTGAAGGCCAAAACAGCTGGAGGCGGAAGCGTGGCAGGAGGCGTGGGAGGCGCCGCAAGCAGCCACAAAACGCTGCCGGATCTGAAGACGCAGCGCAGCAACAGCAGCACGGGCAGCGGCCTTGGCATTGTGGCAAAGACCTTGGCCACGCATCGCAGGGACAGCTCGCATGTGGAGAAGACGCAGCTGCAGCTGCTGGAGAAGCCGCTCAGCTATGGCCTGCCGCAGCAGCAGCTGGGGAAATCCCTAAGCAAGGAGCCGCGGGAGGGTTGCCTGGTCTACAGCGAGGGCAGGCTGCAGTCGGGTGCGCTGCCGCTGCTGATCATGCACATGGTGCCGACGCACGAATATTATCCAGATCACAATTATCTGTTTGCCTTTCTGCTTTCCGCAAGGCTCTTCATACGCCCCCATGAGCTGCTGGCGCAGATCAGCAGCAACTGGGAGCAGCAGCAGCAGCAGCTGGGAGGCAGCGATGTGGTGGATGAGGCGGTGGTGCAACCGCTGCAACTGAACTCTGCCTCGCCGCTGACGCAGCGCAAGACGACGGCAGGGGGAGCGGGATCGGCAGCAACTGGAGCAACTGCATCCGAGCTGAAGCTGGAGCTGGATCTGGAGCCCAAGCAGCAGCAGCGCACGCAGACGCAACGCTCGGCACAGCATTGCATACGTCTGCTCTCCGAGTGGATTGAGATCTTCCCGTATGACTTTCGGGATGATCGGCTGATGCAGCAGGTGCGCATTCTGGCCAGGAAGTGCGTCTACATCGACAACTCGCTGGGCAAGCAGGTCTCCCGCATCCTCCAGCTGCTCATGTCCCGGCTGAAGGCGCTGGAGCAGTACGAGGAGTTCCTCCAGACGCTCAATGCCGAGGCCAGCAACGAGCAGTCCACCTCCCAGCAGCAACATCATCATCACCACCATCATCATCATCATCATCTGCACTTGCATAATCCGTTTCAAACGTTTCTGGGCAGCTCCCATAACTCCAATAGCTCCACAACTAATGGCATCGCCTCCAGCTCATCCTCCAACGCCTCCTCCAGTAATCCGGGCAACTCTGGCAGTGGCGCAGGCAGCTCCAGCGCCAGCAACTCCGCCTCCAGCACCCCCCAACCGGATGAGGTGTTCGGCATTATGGACATCTGTCCCAGCTGCGAGCATTTGGCCCATCAGCTGACGGCCATTGAGCTGGAGCGCCTCTCCCACATCGGGCCCGAGGAGTTTGTCCAGGCCTTCGCCAAGGATTATCAGCAGGGAGCGGCCAACTCCCTCAACGACATGAAGAAGACGCGCAACCTGGAGTCCTACGTGCAGTGGTTCAACCGCCTCAGCTACTTGACGGCCAGCGAAATCGTCAAGGTGGGTGTGACGGGAGGGATTAGCGACCCAGCGGGGTGTTTGGGAATATTTGACAGGGATTAGCGTATGCTAATATCAGTAGCAGGAACATGAACTGTGGCAATAAAGCAGCCAAAGAGCTGTGGGAAGCAATAAAGGTCAAATTTTTGCTAGAATTTGTAAGAGATGTAAAGGGAAAATTCTGAATGCTATTCAGAGGTAGAGGTTTAGGAAAATACTAAAGAAATGAATATCATAAAAATATATAGAATAATGAAATAAATATAAATAATCAAGTAAATAAAAAATAATGAATAAAATAAAATAAAACCAAAAACAAAAATTAAAACATAATGAATAAATAAATAATGAATAAAAAATAATAATATCATATAATATATAAAATAATGAAATAAATATAATTCAAGTAAACAAAAAATAATGAATAAAATAAAAAACCAAAAACAAAAATTAAAACATAATGAATAAAATAAAATAAATCAATAAAAAAAATTAAACGAATAAAACATTAAAATAAAATACGTAATTAGTACAAAATAGAAATTATTAACTCACTGATCCAACTTTCTCTGGTCCAACTAACTGGGCTAACTCTCCTTGATCCAACTCTCATAGGCCGAATTCTCGTAGGCCGAACTCTTATTGGTGCAATTCTCATAGGCCGAACTTAGGCCGAACTCTCGCTAGCCTAACTCTCGCTGACAGAGTTCGTTCAACGAACTCTTGTTGAACGAACTCTGTCAGCGAGAGTTAGGCCATCGAAGGTTTGTCCGGAGCCCTAGTATATATACAAATTCAAAATGTAAAATACAAAACATAGAATATGAAGTGTAAAATATGAAACATAAAATATAAATACATAAATAAAATATCAATATAATTCAAAAATATAAAGAAAAGTATTGGAGATACCGTTAAAAATAAATTTAAAACAAATAGCAGATATTTCAACGAATTAAAATGAATTCCTTCATCGCTGATCTTTATCGAATTCTGTTTCTATATTGAACTGTAACTACGAAACTTAGAAGCACAACAAATGCGATTAAAAGTTGATAAAGCTTTAACAATTAGTGGGAATTGAAAACAATTACAGAGCTAAGAAAAACACTTTGATAAGATATAAATAACAACAAACGTAAATAATAGACACTACAGTCGAGTGCACTTGACTATTACTATATAATTATATACATTAAAAATTAAATTTTAAGGAAAACTTTGTTAGATAGTCACTTGAAGTGCAATTGAGCTTTATTTAAGAATATTGTTTGCTAATTAATATCATTACTTCTATAATTCTACAGTACCCGAAGAAAAAGCAGCGTGTGCGCATTATCGAATATTGGATTGAGACGGCGCGTGAATGTTTTAACATTGGCAACTTCAACAGTCTGATGGCCATTATAGCAGGTCTAAATCTGGCGCCAATTGGCAGACTCAAAAAGACGGTAAAAATTAAATATTACGAAAGCTATATGAACCATTTTTTATATACTTTGCTATATTTGCAGTGGTCTAAAGTGCAATCGGCGAAATTTTCAGTGCTGGAACATCAAATGGATCCGACATCGAATTTTAATAGTTATAGATCGACGCTTAAAGCTGCCATGTGGCGTTCGGAGGGCGCAACCGAGGAGCGCGAACGCATTATCATTCCATTTTTTAGTTTATTTGTTAAGGATTTATACTTTCTGAACGAAGGCTGCTCAAATCGGTAAGCAAAAATCGTATATCAATCGATTATTAAATCATATGATTAATTTGGAGCTTGCGAATAATCGAAGAAGGGTTGAAATAATCGATCACATAGATAGTATTGATTCAAATCGCTGATCGAATTGACACAATATAATCGACTTGTGATGCGATTAATTGATTAATCAATATTATGTTCGATTATTTCAAGAATTAAAGTTTAACTTAAGAATTAAAATAATCGATAATATAGATAGTATTAATCCAAATCGCTGATCGAACTGGGCGAATATAATTGATTAGTGATGTGATTCATTGATTAATCAATATTAATATAATTATAATCGATTATTTTAATTCATATAGATGATATTGATCTAAATCGATGTTCAAACTGCTCGTAAATAATCGATGAGAGATGCAATTAATTGAAATCATTTATTTGATACAATTAATCGATAATTGAGTATCATATGATTTATTTGATTTATGCATTTTTTCAGTTTGCCAAACAATCATATCAACTTTGAGAAATGCTCACAACTCGCCAAACAAGTGATGGAGTTCGATGAATGGAAGAAGGTCTGCTGTCCGTTCGATAAACTGCCGAATGTTATCGCCTATCTGCAGCACAATGCGGTGCTCAATGAGAACACTTTATCGATGGCCTCCTTCGAATGCGAACCGCCTGAGAACACGGAGGAGAAGGATCGCTACAAAACTGTGAAAGCCGAAACGAAGCAACAATTGCTGCAGCAATTGCAGCAGGAGCAACAACAACAACAGCAACATCAACAATAGTTGCTTATTATAATTAATGATTAATTTAAGTTATGCTTAAGCTTAAGCTTGCCATGTTTTCAGTTTTTTTCCTTCGCATAAGTCGATTACACGGTTTAAGATGGGCTGAAAGGCGCCTGCTTTGTCAGCTATATTTCTTTAGAATTTAGCTAATGGCTTTTAAAGCTATTGGCTAAATAATTCTCTATAATTCTACATAATTCTAATTAATACTTTCCAAACTTTGGACCTGATTTCCAAGGCAGCGCAGGCGCCCAGCATTTTGGGAGCAGGAAACACAAATTTCAATGTAACGCAAAGCATCTCCTGAACGTTGCCAGTAATTAATTTAATTAATTAAACCATTAAGCATAATTAGCCAGAGAAATTAATGTACTTAACGCATTTTATTGCCGCAACACTCTTATAACTTACACAACAATATCAATAGTTTTGTTTATAGCATACATATATGTGTTTAGCATATGGAATAGATCTATAATAAATGTCAACTAATTTATTTAAAACAAAAAAAAAAAAACAAAAAACAAAAACAATCGGACGAAAGCTATAATATTTTGTAAGCGAAACAGTATTTATATACATATTTATATATTTACAAACGAAACGGTTTTTTATAGTTAAATTAAATACATTTTCAATCGATCAATTGATTCCATTTAATTATATTTCTCATATAAGAAGAACATCCAAGCAGAACAAGAAGAAAACAAAAAAAACACCTTTGCCTACGATGCTTATCCTTTTCAAGAGTTTTTCTTTAACTTAATCGAGCTAATTGCATATATATATATATACATATATAAATATATAACGGAAAGAGCATTATTGAAATATGTATGGGAATCTCGTAATTGTAACTATAAAGGGACGTAAAGAAAAAGCAAAATCCAACAAAAAAATATTCATTCGAAAAGCTGCTTTTGAATAAATCAACAGAAAATGAATTTAAAACCCAAACAAAGAGTTTTTTAATATTTATTTTTATTATTATTTTAATTGCTTACAAATCTTGATAACGTAAAAAAGCATTTTCAGTTTTTTTTATCATATTATTTTTACCAAAAATATGCGCACAAATTGAATTTATTACGTTTCAAACTTGGCGCTTTGCTGACTGCTGCCTGACAAAAGCTGGCAGCTTTTAATGTGCTCTCGCCTTGGGGTTGCCAGACCGCTGCTGCTATCGTAAGCTGCTCGATATGCCAAATCAGCCCCTACAAAACACAAACACACGCACACACACACGCACAGTTGTATGCGGTATAAAGCGGCATACGCGATGCGATTTTGTTGGCGTGCAGACGTCTCAACGGTAAAAACTGAAGCGTAAATATGGGCAACAAAGTCGGCGAAATCACATTCAACCCACACGCTCTCTAATTGGGAACTGAACAAGGCTAACAGCAGCAGCAGAATTCCAATTGAATTGCCAACAACGTAACGTAAACACAGGCGCGCTTGTGTGTGTGTGAGTGCGTGCGTATGTGTGTGTGAAGTGCAGTTGCAATTTAAATGCGTCGGTGTGCATGTGTGTGTGTGTGTGAGCATGTTTGTTTGTGTTAATTACGTAGCTGAGTAACACGTCAAGGAGCGCTTACGTTACGCGTACAACAACAATAACAACAAGAGGCAGAAGCGGAAACGGAAGCGAAAGCAGCAGAAAGCAGAATTCGCAATTGGAGTTGCATTGAACGGGAACCTGTTGTTATTGTTATTTTCTGAAGACAAAGACAAAAAAGGGCGCAGAGCGGAAAAATCGATTGTGCTCATTTTTGTTTTGGTTGCGCTTGCAGGTGTGTGTGTGCATGTGTGTGTGTGAAAACATTACGCGAATTGCAACAAAAACAAACCAAAACCGATAGAGCGATAAACCGATAACACTACGATTAATTGCATTCTTGTTGTTGCGGCTTATGCTATGACTCAGCTCAACAAGCCGCACAAACTGGAAACATGAAAAATCATCAAAAGTATGCCAAATTGCCCCAAGATTTGGATTTGAGTTTTCAAAGTGATTTGGATCTGCTGCCGGACACCGCCGCCGATATCGATATCGATGTCGATGTCGATGAATTCAATTTGAGTGGCACACCACCTGCTGGTCTTGTACTTAACGTAGACGCCGACGCTGACGACGACGCCGACGGCGACGCTGGCGTTGACGTCGACGACGACGACGACGACGAAGACGACGAAATTGTTATCGCCGCACAAGTTGTGGGCGGCGCTGCCAACGCCGGCGGCGGTCTGCGTCTAGCCACGCGCAAGCAGAGGAGGCAGCGGAAGCAGCAGTTGGAGCAGCTGTACAACAGCAAGAACAAGATCTGCGGCCTGGGCAGCGATAGCGTTATCGAGGTGAGTTCGGCATGCCTATCGATAAATGATTATTTAAACTGTGAGCTCAACAGGTCTGTCGAAAAATTATTATTTAAACAATAGTGTAATCGAGGTGAGCTCGGCATGCCTATCGATAAATTATTATTTAAACTAGTCAACGATAGTGTTATCGAAATGAGATCGGCAGGTCTAACGATAATGTATAATTTAAAATATAGTGATGAGTTTGGCATGCCTACCGATAATTTATAACTTAAACTAGTCAACGATAAAGTTATCGATGTGAGTTCGGCGTGCCATTCGATAATATACATTTTGAAACTAGTCAGCGATAGCGATAATAAATTGAGTTCGGCAGGTCTATTGATAGCCTATAATTTAAGCCCGTTGTTTTGCCGTCATAGTTAGCTTTGGGCCACGTCAACACGAGTCGATTTAATATGCATATGGCATAGGAATTTCGCTCTAGGTCGTTAGGCTAATAGCCGCAACGTTTTCGATTATAAATGCGCCATATATTATCTTTATAATTATATGTACTTTACCGTATCTACTTTTCAGATCAGTTGTAAACATTTTCAGGTGCTTCCTACTCTTCCGTTAAGCATGTGTTATCGATAGCACATTCTAGGTTTATTTCATGTGCGATTTGTAGCATAGTTTTGGGCTGTTGCAAGTTGAGGTGCGCAAGGAATACCTAAACCTATCTATATAAATAATATTCTTAAAACTATAAAAATTAAACGATAGTAAAAATTTTACTCGTACGATTTATAAACTTTAATGATCGTCACAAAAATAAGCAAAATTGTGGCTTTTAATACAATTAAAAATAAAAATCTGCAAAAAAACCCGAAGCGGCATCCAAAACTATACTTATACTCGTACTTTTTCAAATTACAGCTATTTGTCAAACGTATTTCGAACCTGTACTTCACAATTTTTATGGGACTTGCAGCTCTGATAAGAACTAGACTCTGTGGGAGAATGACAGCAATTTATGATTTATATTCAATACTCCAAGAGAGGTTTTCCCTTCGTCATTCTACGCCTTTTATGGCCACATTAAAACATAATGTAGCTATTTGTGCAGCATAAAACTCAAAAAATCTCTGCAATGCCACATGAAATGCTTGTTTAACCCAAGCAAAAGATAAAAGAAAATGCCAGAACGAAACAAAATAAAACAGAGCAAAATAAAAGTAACAAAGCGACGAAAAAAACGAGAAAAAAATCGATAGGACAACAAAGGAAAAATTCAGGCAACTGCGTCTATGACAACGACTACGTCGCACCTGAAGAAGTCCGTGTTTTAAAGCCGTAATGGCAAAGAGTTCAGACGTAAAACTCTGCAGTCATTGCAATTGTTTAAATGTACGTAAAGTCAACAGAACTTTGGCCAGGAAGTTCCGTTTAATGCGCTGATGTTAATGGATTTATGTTGTTGTCAAAGCCATTTGCAGGAGGGAGCAAATGGAGTGAAAATCGGGAGGAACGGGAGGAACGGCAGTCGGGGGCATAATGATGTCTACTTAAATTGTATTCCTCTGGCTGCCAAAGATAAGCCAAGTGTTCGTCCTTTGTCTGCGACAAGGATAATTGTCCGTCCTGACCACTGTGCGGCGTGTACACTGAGGCTTTTCATCCGTTGTCCTTCACAGCGATTATCGCTTAAGTCGTTTTCGTTTTGGCGCAGTGTAGCGCTGTCATGTGAGCAGAGTGTGTGCGAGATACACTGCGCAAAATTTGAAGCCAATCGGTTGCATATAATTCGGGACCTGTAAAGAAAAAATAATTAGTTTTCAAATAATTTATTTAATTTTTAAATACAGAACTTTATTAATTTATTTTGAATTTTTTTTATAAATTTTTATTATCACAGTATTCCTTACCAGTTTTTGCTAAAAAGTTCCAAATAATAAACAACTATCGGAACTTATTGGAGTCTATAGTTATTAAAAACCGATGATAGGCCGTTAAAATTATATAAAATCACCGCAATAATTCTAAAATATTTTTATTTTAAAACCCGTTTATTCTGCTTATTATTTAGATACTATACAATTTATAATATTTTCTTACATAAAAAGTTTCTTAAAAATGTTTCCATATGAAAAATTTCCATTAAGAATACATAGTATATATTTAGACCCTGTACTGTAAAGTAAAAATTAATTTTTATATATTTTCAATAGTCTGAAATTTATTATCTTTATTTTTTATACAACATATATTTGTATATTTAAAACTTTAACGAAATTTACTCTGTCCAATTACCATTTACAAATCAAATAAATAACTCTCAATTAACTTATAAGTACCTATTTATTAAACTATAATTTCCGACAATCCATCGCTTATATTTCCTACACATTCCTATGTCATAGCCTTTTTTATTATTCACTAAAAAAATCAATAAATTGTGTTATCTGTGAAGCACTGTGCGAGACTCATTTACTTTGACTAGTATAAATAATAAATGAAGCCAATGTTCTGCGTATTTAATGAGGGGACTTTCACACCTGGCCATTAAATAGATGCGTACGGAGTATATTTATATATGTCTGCTATCAGCAGGCCCTATATAAGTAGAACACAGTCTAAGCCGGGCTAAGCCAGAGGCGTACAGTCAATCAATAATGCCCGGAAAAACCCACGTCAATCATAGTTGTCTCGGTGTGCATTTTAAAAAGCATTTTCCCCCTTCAGCGTCGCTTCAGTCAGGGCTAATTGTATCAGTCTGGGTGTGTGGCGACCTCTGGCGGTCAGATTGATATAGAGACATATAGTATAGTGACCATGCTGACAAAATCTTTTGACAAGCTTGTCAATCTCCATGCAGCTTATTTCGCATTTCGCATTTCGCATTGCGTGCACAAAAGCTTACCAAAGAGAGAGAGAAAAGAGAGACGGAGAGGAAAACCGCTGAACAAGCGGGAAAAACCCCATTTGTGTCTATATGTATGTGTGTCTATATAGTATGTATGTGTTTGGTCTCTGCGTGCAATTAGCGGTAGTGAAATTTTATTTTGCATTAAGCTTTATTTCATTGGATTTGTTTCGGGGCGCAAACTTTTATCGAATTGTTCTGCCAGTAAATGTTACGGCCTTAACGCCAAATTAAGCGCATAAAGCCTAATGGAAAATGGTTTTCAATGCACCGCTAAGTTACGTAGTTTATTTAATTAAATTATTGCATAAATTAATTCATATTAAATCCATTAAATTAGTAGCGAATTCGGCCGCGTTTATAGTCCTGCCAGCACTTTGACCAATGCGGACAGTCCGGTGCCACAAAGCCTGCATAGATAGTTTTAAATATCACCAATTTTTATCAATAATAATTGTTAACAACTTCTGCTTACCTTGGCTTAAAGCAATGCAGATTAATGCCAATAATAGCGCCAATTTCCACTGCATTTTGTTTAGCTTCTGCACGCTGCGAGCTCACGATTTCAACTGCAGCTCTGGCATTTAAATTGCAATAGAATATAGATTTAAAACATATATTTACAACGCATTTACGCTTATCAGTCGTGGGAATTCCTATATTATAGACCATATATATTCCATATATACCAAAACAAATAGAAACTGTTTTTTATACTCTATTGATTTTCATTGACAGCTGCACGAAGTCAGGCGTAGGTGCGATTGGCCTTAGTTTAAACGTTCTAAAACTCGTCTGTGAGATTTACTTTAATCATCAGCATAATATTGTGAAATTCTCAATATTTTTCTATGCCTTATCGGCCAATAAAGCAGTTTAATCTGCCGACCCTTGAACTGTCTCGTTTATTTGTAGTATTCGTCTCTGGGCGCCATGAATTAAATGAATGATTCGCCTGGGATTCTTGAACTTCGATTGAGCACATTATCTATCTTTCTCTGTATATTTGTAGTATTTACACATAGAAAAAATCGTATAATAAACATATTTTATTTGTGCAATTTGTATTCAATTTATAACAAATTGTTGTACAATTAATTTCCAATTGGGAATAATTTATTAGCTCAAAAAGTACACTCCAATAAATCTGTATTAAAAAGAGTACACTTTGCAATGAATAATATTTGAATAAAATGATTGAATAAAATGAATTTTGATTTATAAAATTAAAATTTTCTTAAATAAAATGAATACTTATTGATAGAATAAAATATTATTGAATTAAAATTACATTTAAACAATTAAAATAAAATCAGTGTTAATTGATCAAATAAAATTTTGATAACACAAAAAGCATTTTAACTGATAATATTTATTTTTGAGATAATAAAGTAATTAGGTAAAAAAAGTAAGAAAGATAAAAAAGTATAAATTAATTGTTAAAAGAACTGACATATAAATTTTTTCTATAGTAAACTTAAGTTTTAAAAAATTTTGTTCTATTATTATTTTTATTTATTTTAAGAACTAATATAACTTGTTATCACTCTACTGCCAGCTTAATCATTTATTTTTGATTTTTTATTATTTTATTATTTTTTTAATATAGTTTTTAAACCTTCGCTAAGTTGTTTGGTATGCCATATTTTTCCAGTATTTTCTCTTTTCATTTCTCTGTATAGCATACAAGACAAAGATTTGTTGTGTAAATCCTTTTACTGAAGGAATATACTCGTATTATGTTTCACCATAGCTTTTCTTTGTGCTCGCTTTTAGCTGTGCTTCCTTTGCTTTATCAGATAATTTGGCCTGCAGTTGGCATTACGGCTGCATTAGCTGCTTTTTTTTTATTTTAGCTGAACTTTTAGTCTAGTTTAAAGCCACCTTTTCAGAGCAGAGCACAGACAATGGAAGCACCTTGTCCCTGTTCTCATTCAGCTTGAAGTGTGTGCAAGTGTTTGTAAATGCATGTGTGTGTGAGTGTGTGTGTATAAGTGTGTGTGTGTGTGTGTGTTTGAGTGTATGGCAACCAATTAATTTATGCCCTGGCCCCTGGCTTAAATGTGGCTCACATCAAGTGCGGCTCATTATAGCCGTTGAAGACAGAGAGACAGAGAGAGGGCCAAGACTACGTTTGCACATTGCACAGTGGTGCAAAAATCGAATAAAACAATCAAACAATATTTTGAAAATATTATAAACTTAACTCGTTTTGTTATTTCTGTAAAATTTATGTATTATTGGTACCTACATTCTTGTGATTTGTTATATGCATTTTCTATCGATGATGTGAATTGCATTTCGATTGGATAAGAAACTGCGGAGATATGCAAAAAACAGTTTGGTTGACTGGTCCGAAAAGGGCATATATCGTACATATCGGTATCGGCTGCCCTCGACTGTTGTTTATATTATTATTGCTGTTATTTATGTAGTATATTTAAATGGCCAAATATTCAAAGTTTATTTATCTTGCAAAAAAAGGAGTTTATTTTTAAACTTGTCTATGGGATCTACAAGATATAGTCGGAAATTTTTTTTATTATAAATTTATTAAATATATTATTAGTAATATATCATATATCAAAGATTTTTGATAAAAACTTAACGAGGATTTTACCACTAGCAGTGTTTTTTACCGCGCTTTTAATACTGGCACCACTGTGCACTGTTTGCAATCTAACCTACATTTCTGCTTACTTGTGCTCGTTGCAGCGTTGCAAGTTGCACGTTGCACGTGGCAAGCAGGCTGGGCAACTAACTGCAGCTGCCGCTGTTGCTGCTTGAGTGCAACACGCATACGCCCCGTTCTACGTGCCGAGCTTCATTTGAGGCCAAATGGCCGTGCGGCATTTACTGCATTTTCCTCTCCTCTCTCCCCCTGCCCCCTTGCCCCCTGCCTCTACCCTTTACCCTCTAGCCACCACACTCTTTGCTCTCTGCTCGGCTGTTTGTTTATTTGAGTGAAAACAGCTACAAGAACAACAGTTAACTGCGGCCATTGTGGGGCGAACAGCGAAGAGGTGGGGCAGGAGTGCAGAGGGTCCTTTGGTAACGGTTTGGGGCATGGGCGTGTCGCTGCTGTGTTGCTTTTAGTTTTGCGGATTTGTGACATGAAAATATATGCACGCTTTGTACAACATGAATTTATAACATCAGGGCTAAGGAAATTTATCATTCTGCCTACCCACAGCCCATTTATTATTATTATTATAATATGATGCCATAAGATGCATTATTATGCATTGTTGCACATGCCACGTGCCACAGCGCCTAATGAAGACTAAACACGGCAGAATCTGAGCCAGAACAGCCGTTTACTTTGCCTACGTTTAGCATATCGTAAAATATTACAGCCCAGGAAGAGTTGAAATATGGCTAAACTAATGATAAGTTAGAATTCTGAACAAAGTTAAATTAGACCAATAATTTAAATATTTTCTCTGCTATTTTGCATAGCAATATATTGAGAACAATTATATCTACTAATTTATTTTAGGAATTTTCCAAAGAAATGTTGAAAAAGATTATAAAATTCTCCCATAATTTCTATTAAATGAAAATTTTACTAGTTTGAAGACTTTTGATTACTAAAATTCAAGTTAAATTTAAATTATTCAAGCCCACGTTGGGCGCCATTTATGCCAATCCTATTTTATTCTTAATTAATTTTATTTACCCTAGAAGATATATTATTTTATGCGTTTCGTAATGTTTATCACCGCTTAATTTATAGACATAAAAAGTTTTATGCACTTGCGAAATTCGCTTTTTATGTCTTTGACTTTAGCAAATAGAATTTGCACTTTTAATTGGCCGTAAAAAATGCAGCAAAGCGGATTGGCATCCGCTTGATAGTTGGTCCAACTCTCATGCTGCAGGCGTTCAACAAAAGTTTATGCCACAATTTTCGTGTACTGTTTTCGCTTCTATCCACATGCAACTTGCTCCTATGTCTTGTTGCATGTGTCCCAAAAATGTTGACGTACAAAATTTGCATATTATTCGCGGCTTATTATGCTCGTAATTTCCCCCATGGCTTTTTCGCCTGCATTTCCTATGCAGCAAAACTCATAAAACAAAATCCGTTCAGGCATTTAACATAATTTTAAAATTTTTGTGATTTTGTCTACTATTATGTTGCAATTTTAAAATATTTAAAATGCTACTTTTCATCTTCTTAGAGGGGATATGCTGCTTTTTTGACAAGTTTACCTTGTTAAGTTGAGCAAAACTTTTAATCAAATTGTTTAGTTTCAACGCAAAATGTTTGGCAAATTTTTGTGTGCGGCTCTTGAGAAAGTTGCTGGGCACGAGAATTTAATAAATTAAATTAATTGTGTGCGAAATTTTAAAGTGCAAACAGCACAAAAGCCACTAAATGTCGGTTACAAAAACAGCAGCAGAACACAAAAAACCCCTAACTAGGGCCCTAACCAAGCTCAAAACCCAAACCACAAAGCAATTCTTCATAAAGTTAGCTTGTTATAGTCTGCAAAACAACATGAAATAAAAATCAACAGCAATGCTGCAGTCAGGTATATTAGACCTAGAAATATCTTGTGATAAAATATGAAGCCCAAAACTTGGTTGTGGCTGAATTTGGGAGAGTTTTCTGCAGGGTATAGGGAAAGTTCTGGAAAAGGGAAAACGCAAACAATTTTCAGAAAATGTTGTATTAAATCAAAGTTCAAAGCCAAGCAGAGAGCTAAGGGTGGCGAGAGCAACACACCGGAACTCTAGGAATGTGATACTGCAGGGTCTGCTGAGAGGAAGCGCTGTAAAGTATGCTATAAAATTGTGTCTGAATGCAGTTGGCAGTTGCCATTGTTGTGCTTATTATTGCTGTTGTTCTTTAATGCCTGCCTTAATTACCATAACAATGGCAATAATGGCAACTGCCAGTGAAGAAAATAAATGCAAATAATTGCATATACACTTGAGGTTAAAGCCAACTGCAGTGGCTTCTCGCTAGACTTTTCGGCAAGTGTATAAACCGTGTGGCACATAAACAATACAATCAGCAGGAAGTGAAGCAAAACACGCTCAGGTAAAGCAGCTAAAGGAGTATCAACCAGAAGAAAAAAAACCCCCAAAAAACTTCCGCTCATGATAAAGGAAGCCAGAGAAAAAAGAGAGACTGCTTTGCCGGGATTTTCTACTGTTTTTTATGGGCAATGCCTTTTGCCTTTGGCTTGTAAACATGCAAAAATTGTCAATTCAAAAGTAACAGCAGTGGCAACTCTGGTGGCAGGGGCAACAGCAGCAAAATCATATAACGATGTGCCAAAGCGCCAGGCAACCGTTGTGCAACAACAGCTATAATAATCACAACAAAAAGACATACATACACACACACACATATAACAATAGTGGCAAATCTGTGCTAAAAGAGCCCGTGGGAGCCATATGACTATGAGCCTTCGGGGTGGGCGGGGCAGCCCCCTTTTTGTTCGTGCCTCAATGCTTTGTTGCTGTTGCTGCCTTGCCTTTTGCCGCTTGCTGCATGCCACGCAATTGTGCTGCAAATGGGGTATATACAGCAGCAGATTATTTTTCTAAAAAAAAGATACTACAAATAAGTTTATATAATTTTTACTAACCATCAGTTATAAAATAAAGTTGATATTTAAATGATATCAATAAACTATAAAATAAATTAAGCTATAACTATAAAAATAGATGTTGGTCACACTGAAAATAAAGCTTAAGCTCAAGTGAGAACTTTGTATAGCTTAAAACTGATTAATTCAAATTTAAAAATTAATTTTTCTTTAATTTGAAATAAGATTTAAAAATGTTTAATATAATTTTTATGGAATAAAATATTTTTTAAATTATATTTATTTTAATTGAATTGTATATATATTTCTTTAAATTAAATTTTATAAAATAAATTTATTTTTTTTTAATTTTATATTTATTTAAACTTAGTCTTATATCCTATGATTGAGTCGTGTTTCTTTTTGCCAGTCAATTTATTTGCTTTATTTTTTTGTTTGCCACCTTTAGCATTTTTGTGGCATATTTTTAACGGAAGCCCAACATATGCCGAGTTATTTTGGCTGATTTTTTTTGGGGGAACGCAAACGGCTTCAAAAATTTAATTTTTCACATTTTTATATAGGCTATTGACATTTGCAAAGAAGCCAGAAAAACAAGGCGTGCATGAATAAAAAATTGGCAAATGCACACAGCAAAAAATAACAGGCATAAAGTGGGGAAGCACAAAAAACTGTTAAATAATTTTCAGCTATAAAAAAGCAGAGGCCAATGCACAAATGTTTTTATATTTGTGGCAAGCAGATTACATAAAGTTGCTATTTGGATATGAGTGAAAAGTCAATGCAGTCGTATTTATATAAAATCGAATATTTATGCCATTATGTTGTTTTAAACTAAAGATAAAAAATTAAAAAAAAATTAAATTCAATTTGTATGCGCATCAGAATATTTTGCTGCAGATTATACGAATTTGTTTTTAGAATTGATTGCAGTAAATGCTGGCTGAATGTTGATTGAAGCCATAGCTGTAAAATTATGCTGTGACACGCCCCGTAACGCCCACTTCAAACCAAAAAACTAGTGAATGGCACTTGCTGTAGCTAAAGATGGAAAAGTGTGCTCGACTTTTAAGTTGAGAGTTGAGTTGCGAGAGGAAACAGCTGCAAGTGTCACTTGGAGAACATTTTTCAGTTTTTCCGTTTTCTTCCTCACTTTCTGGCAGTTTTAATGACAAGTTAGAAGAGAGGACAGTTGAAGTGAAAATTGCTGGCAGCGTGGGTAAGTGGAAAATAATACATTTTGCACATGGCAAAGCAATTTTCCTACTACATTTATGCAGTGTCAGGGCACAGGGCGGAGTCGGGAGGGAAATGTCGCTGTATCCACATTGTTATGACAAGCTGAAATTATTTTTGATTGACATTTTCGTAGGACAGGCAGCCAGTTGGCATCTCAACTTAATGGAAAATTAATAGTTGCCAGGCAGAAGTTGTAGGGAGCCCAAAGCAAATTCAATTCAGGCGCAGCTAAGTGCACTCCAAGTAGGTGAAAAATGATGATTATAGTTGTTTGTTGTCAGCAGAAGGACATTAACATTCTGCTGCCCAGTGTTGCTTCCTTCGCTGCTGCTTTCAACACTAAGCGGATTATGCACTTTAAATTAGATGCCAGCAGGCACTTGCCACTTTGCCACTCTGCCACTTGCCACTTGCAACTCGCCAGGCGACGCAAAGTCTGCAAAATGACGCGTTAAAGCTTTGAAAACATCGAGCTACTAATTCAACAGCCACGCTGTTTCTAGCTGCTTCTTTTTGGCTTTAAGCCGTCTCTTTTGGCCAACTGAAAGCGCGCACATTTATCTTGGTCTGCTTAAAGTCCGGCTCTGGGCAGACACCAAAAAATTGAAACCATTATTTAAATTCAGCGCAACAAATTCACAGATTTCGGGCGCAGTATAACTACAGCAATGTGGGTCAGTTGCAGCTGTTGAATGGGCAAGCAACGCCGGAATTGCTCGCTAAATTTGTCAAACCATTAAATTTGACTAGGCGAATTTGTAGAGCACTCGTAGTGCTAAGACTGTGACAAATGTCCTTCCTTCATTCATATGCACACTTGGCTAAAGAGTTTAAATTTAAATGCACTTGAATGCAACTTGTTAAGGTATTAAGAATATCTAAAACTTCAATTGTATTTGATATCTTTCTTCGATTTCAAAAAGTATTGTTTATTTAGTTTATTTATTCTTATTTAACATTTTAGTCTTGTTAGACTTTATGGAAAGTTGATCTATTTATCTGAATTAAATTTAATTATTATAAATTTGTTAAATAATTTCTATATTTACTAGTAAGTCGGTGATTACACTTTAATATTTTCATTTGTTGTTTTTTTGAGTGTACATAATTATCTACAACTTGATTTCAAATAAAAACTTCGAACCCACGTTGGGCGTCTTTCCGTTTCTTGCGCCCAACGTTTGGAGTACTTGCTAAAAGCATGCTGAGGTCACATAGAGAGATCAGGCTAGATCGTCTCAGCTAGTTATATTGTTAAAGAATATATGTATATATATTTTGTAGAGTCTGCAAATTTAAATTTCAAAAAAGTAACTTTACACTTTTTTTACCACTGCATACTATGAAAATGTTTTTTTGTATATATAATATAATATAACCTGTTATATCTTTGCTTTACTAAATTGCTTGCGTCGTATAGGAATTAAAACGTATAAAATTGACCCCAAAAATAGATTGCTGTTAATAAAAATGAACATAAATATTTAAACTGAAGGCGGGGCAGAACAGAAGGCGTTTGTGAAGTGCCATGTGCAGGTTATTGGAAATTGTCGCAGGATATTTCAGGACATGCAGGTTCTCATTTCTCAGGAAGTGAAACGTTGCTCTTTTAGACACATGTGTGTCTGTGTGTGTGTGTGGATAACTGGCACTCGAAACTCGTTTATATTGAATCGAGGCAAATGACAGCTGTCATACGAAATGACAGACTGTATTACCACAGTGAGAGAGAGCGGGAATATTGACGTGTTCTATCTATTTCTAAGCCCCACAAATGACGCACATTGTGTGTGAAATATGTCAAGGGGGCGGGGGTACATACTCGTAATCAAATGGCAACATTCACACACACTCACACTCAAACCTCGGGTCATACGGGGCGTATGCTTAACTTTACCCTTGGCATTGTTAACTCTATAAATAATTGACGTTTGCGCTCTGGCTGAGAGCGTAACAAGCGCATAAACTTTTCAATATAATTCTATTTAGCCACTGGTCACGCCCTGAACACAGGACAGTCCGTTCGCCCGGAATACCCTCAATGCGACTAGTTAAGCCGACACTTTATTGCAGCGCACTTATTTTCGGCTCTGGCCAGGCCATAATTTGGCTTATTTTACGCTCTCAAAACGCTCAAGTTAAGCACTCGAGCTGCCGAAATGTTTATGGCATTTAATGAGTGTCCTCGAGTGGCAATTAGCAGACGACATAAAATCCAAGCCAAAATCCAAACCCAAAATTCAACTCAAGTGCAATCACTTGAAGGTGTGACCGATATTAGGTTATAAATTGCAATTGAATGTGCTTTTTATGCTCAGCTCTCTCTCTCTCTTGAGTTACGAAAATTGGCAAAACTAAACAATAGTTTGCTTTCATTTAATTTTTAGAAAATCCACAATAATCTGTATAAATTTATTTACATAAATTTTAAATTAAATAAAGGCAAATTTTTAATTATTGTATCGAAAATATATTTATTACAATCAAAATTATTATGATTATCCTTTCAAATACTACTCATAATTAACATAGTATTACGCAACAATACCATTATTAATTATGTCCATTTTAATGGAAACTCTACCGTTAACTAAATTTGCATAATTATCTTTGTTTAGGATTTTTTTATTATTTTCTAAATAGTGCTAAACAAATAACAATAATTGCTATCATTATGCCTCATCGCTTGCTGTTGTTGGTAGATCCTAAACAAATTGAATGCGATTGCAAAATCGACGAGTGAAGCATATAAATATTTGATGGCATGCTCCCTAACTGTTTACGTCTCTATTGCAAAGTACCCGGATTCCAACTCCCAGAACCCCAATCCCAATCCAAACCCAAACCCAACTACACAATCAGAAGCTAGACCCCAGGACCCCGACCCGAACCTAGACCCCGTGTGACTTAACATCAATTTACAAATTGATGTTGGGCTCTGTCATAACTCACACATTTATCCCTGATTCTTTAAGCTCTTGACTAGCTGATAAATTGTGAAAGACTACAAAATACGCTAGGTTTTTTAAAGATTTATTTAAAACAAATTTTAGTAATTATAATTTATATTTTAATTTTATTCGCGTTCTTTTGCGCTTCTCTTTTTTATAGACAGTGTAGATTAACAACTTAATTCGGTATTTTCTTTTATCGATGACTTTCACATAAATTAATTTTGTATAGATATTAAAATATTAATACAATTATATTTTAGTTAAATTTAAAATTGTTTTATTTTCTTAGAGACAACATGTATATTTATTTCTAATTCACATTGATCCCTCTTTGCTGGCCCATGCCCTGATTACAGGGTATACGATTTGGGCAAAATCGACAACTAAATTTACAGTGAAATTGAAAATTGATTTTCTATGATTTGTCAGAGTTAAATAGAGTTGGCAACGAAAAGAGACAGCACATTGTTAGAAGTACGTATTGTCAGTTGTTTGTTGTTGTTTGTTGTTGTTTGCTCTTGTTCTCTGCTTGTTGATTGTGTTGAATTGTTTGCAGTGCCAACTGTGACATAAATTAATTAAAAAATGTTCAGTATTCTTTTATCTGTGCCATTTGCTGTGCATCGCACAATGGGCACATTAAATGGCATACAGAGTTGTCAGGTCTTTTGAATTTTATTCACTGTCAACGACTTTTCGACTACCCTTATTCTGCAGTTGCTCACTTTCGCGCTTTTGTTCAATGTCAGACAACGCACATTTCATTTCATTTTCACATTGTGACAAAAGAGTCCAACACAAATGCAGTTAAGCGAGTACACTGCGAGAAAGTGCAAGCTATACTTATAAATATTTATTAAAGATTAAAATTCAAATTTAATTAATTCAAAGAGCTTTATAAAATATAATATGTATCAAATAATAATGGGCTACAAATGAATACAAATAAATTATTTATAAACGATGAGTAAATTATATTCAACACTTTTTCTTGCTGTGTAACCCGGCTACACCCTCCTACTGTTTTATATTGTTATAATTGATTGAGGAACTCGCATGACATTGTCATGGCTCTTCCATTTGATATGCCATTCATATTGCTCATACGCCCCAACTGCCATGGCATATCAAATATTTGCTGCATTGTTTTTGCTGTTGCTGCAGCCATTGCAGTTGCACTTGCAGTTGCACTTGCAATTGCACTTGCTATTCAATAATGCATTACGAAATTAATTTCATTTTAAATTATGGCATGCTCTTTTTTTTTTCATACATAAATCATGCATACAGTTTTCGCAGCTTAATAACAAAGTGCATAAAATTATATTGACATTGTGAATTTTATTGTTTTATCGCATTTATATTCGTTAATAAATAAACAATAAACACGTCAATTTTCTGCATTTTAATTCAATGCATATTTAAATAAAATTAAATAAATGTTTGCTTTTGTAGGTACTTTCAGTTAGGAAATGCTGAAGCAGCAACATAATTAAAACTCAGCCAAAGAACTTATTTAATATAAAACGCAATCACAAAAATGTTTAATATAAAACTTTGGAGAACCTTAGTAATTTTGCTCTCAACGAAGCTAAAATAAAAGTTTTATAGTTCAAAACATAAACTCGATTAACAAAGTATATTTGTTTTTTATTGGCAAGCAGGTCATGCTGCTTCGATTACGTCGAGTGCTTCGTTTTTATATTGTTTGTAGCCTGGCGCAGTTTTCAATTAAATTTTCATATTGCATTCAGCTGCATTTTGCAGTTATATTATATCCAGTAGTATATCCAGTACGTTTTCTTGTCCCTCCTCGCTCTCTACCAAACAGATTCAACATTTTCCGAGTCAGAAGCGGCAACGTCGCAATCTCTTTTTGATATGTTGCACTCAAAGAAATAAAATAAATATTTGCAGTTGTGTGTTGCGATGACGACGACGTCAAGAATGGATAGCAAGCGAGATGAGCTGGGTTGCCACCGTACCGTTACAGTAAAGCCTCTTTAACCCCTTGTATAAATATTAACCAAGTACTACATCCAATGGAAAATCCCATCATAGTCTCTATATATAACATAAAAAAAGAGAGTAAAAAAAGAGTAGAAACGACATGTCAAACATAAAACTGCTGGCCGCGTGCTCTTTTCAAAATGAGTTGTTGTTGACCTGAACAATGGGCTGCTGTGGCAATCCTAAAAACCATGACAACCCTGGATTAGCTGAAAACTTACGAGCAGTTTGGCTGCATGCCTGCCCCAAAATGAAAAAAGCAGATTAAATAAATAAAATAACGAAGCGAGCCTTCAGAGCTGTAGTCCTTATTTTATATACTGCTGTCACACATGTTGGCAACCCTGCCAGTTATACGACCCAACCTTTAAACGAATTACATACACAAAAAGCAAGCATAGTGTGTACCTTTGTATTTCATTTTAGTCAAGTGCTTCGAACCCACCTTGGGCGCCATATATATGACAAAATAAAAGAAGAAAAAATTGCTACATTTTCAATGAATGCAGGGTGTAGTTGGGTTTTTTCAATATATATAACATAAAATTATAAAATATAGTAAATTTAGGCGAGTATTTATTATAGCCACTGTAGCAGTTTCGCTTAATACTTAGTATTATTAGATTTTGACCACACAAACACATCATTTTTAGATTTTTTAATTGCCAATTAACAACGTTAAATAAGTCAACAGGGCAATTGGCAATTGAGCCTAATGGCATATTATATAAAATAATATTTATGAAATGCATGAAATAGGTTTACAATAGTTCATAATGATAAAATAACTGTCAAAACTTTTAAATTATATTTATTATTTAGTAATATACATAGAGATATGTAAATATTAAACTTTAATTAGAAAACCCAACTCTAATTGAAAGAAACTCTTTTTAGTTCTTACAATTACAAATTAAATTGCACAAAGTAATAAAAATATTTTCAGAATTACAAATTCTGCTTGCCAGGGAAATTAAAAAAGAATTCTGAACACAAAAACTATCCGCAAATCTACCTCTGTCTGCAATAAATTGCAAACCACAAAAACATATGTATGCAAACCCATTTGGTCAGCCCACAAAAGCAAAGGAATTTTATGATGATGGGGTCAGAGCAGCTCCAGAGCATGGAAATGAAAGCAACATGTACATCGGACAATACGTATGGCTGGGACCACAGCTACAAGGGCGATAACACTTCTGCACACTGGTGCAAAAAGAGTGTCAGTTGGCAAATGTTTGAAAAAAAGCGAGTGAATAATATTTTGAGAGACAGAGAGCAGAGAGTGCGCCTTGCTTGGCAACGGCAAAACAATTAAAATGGAGCCACAGCGAAGGACAGGGAGGGAGACAGGAGGCAGCAGGCAGCAACAGGCAGCTGGCTACTACAACAGAACCACAAAGGATAACCAGAATGGGCGGAGTCGATCAGTCGGAGGCAACCGACTGTAGAATACCTTGTACTCTAATTTGAAATATAATTTTTTTTAAATTTCATACGACAGGCAGCAGGAATGCTACTTCTTACTTTTTGTCTGTACCATGCTTTATAGTTTAACCAATATCTTTATTAATCGTTTTTAAAGAGCTAACCAGGATAAATAAATATAAATGTAAGGAGTATATATTTCGAATAACAACCTTGTGTGTTTAATATTACGATTTTTATTCGGCTTTTATCGATTAGGGAGTAAAATGGGCGTGGCATCAAAAATTTGGAAGAAAGTGTATATGCGTATGATACCTTTATTACGTATGATACCTTTTATTATACCTTTATTTTGAAAATGGCTGCTCTAGCTCTTATAGTTTTCGAGATCCACGGATAGACGGAAGTACATTACTATATTGACTCCGCTCGTCACCCTAATCAAGAGCGTATAAACTTTTGTGGTGTCTGTCACGCCTCCTGCTGCTTGTTACATATGCACAACGTATAAACCCTATTTTTATGCATTTACAGGGTATACAAAAATACTAATCCCCCCTCAATGCCAAGGCAGACTACACTTTTACTCTGTCACAGCAGTTTTGAGCACCCACTTCCTCTGCTCTTCCCATCTGCCGTCTGTCTGTCTGTCTGGCAGGGGCTTTGCTTATGTCAATATGAGAATGCCTGAATTGTTTTCAGTGCAAGTGTGTGTGTGTGTGTGTGATGTGTGTGTGAGGTGTGTGTGTGAGTGTGTGTGCCTTATCAGCAGCAACCAAGCCGCCACGTAAATTCCCAGCGACTAACGAAATTTTATTGATGCGCAAGTTGACGAAAGATGACGGCAAATGTAAATGCAATGTCTAGGTATAAGTGTGTGTGTGAGACGAGTATGTGTGTGTGTGATGTGTGTGAGATGTGTGTGTATTTGGACTGGGGAATTGCTGAAATTGGGAAATGTTTTTGGTGAAATGTCTGTCACATAATACGCTCAAGTATGGCACATTTGTTTGCCAGGAATTTTGAACGTACAGACAACAAATATTTCCGCTTTAAACAGAGCGAGCTTTAAAGTAATAGCTCTAATAATTTCTTAAATATATATATATTTAAATACAATATTTTGAAAATTAGAATTGGGATATTGAGATAGAACTTTGGATACTAATAGTCGGAGATATTATCAACACACTTTGGTACAATTTAATAAAAATAGTAAGCTATAAAATAAATAATTTAAACTAAAAAAAAAAACAAAATATTTCATTTAAATTTTATATTATTTCTGTTTAAAATCTGCCTAAATCTCCTCTTTAAAGTCTCAAAGGAATTTGCATTTAAAATTCACTCAACATACTATTTATATGTTGGTTGCAAGCTTTAGATAAAAGTTTTGTAGCCGCCAGCGTGAACCCGAAACTGCAATACAATCATATATGAAAAGCCTTTTTTATTTGTTGTAGCTGGACAAAAGTTTTCCAATTTAGATTTATAAACTCAAAAATTGCGAATGTTGAAAAACTCACGGCTTAAAGCGCTGCCAAAAATAAATGACAAATTGCAATAAGTTTGAAGGCAGATAAACAAAAACCACATTTAGTTTTTAAGCATTTTAGAAAAGTTTTTTATATTTAAAATGTAAATAATTGAGCTTTTATTAAGCGTTGGATAATGAGATATTATTTGTATTTAAAAAACTACTATTTAATCTAGAATAACTTTTTAAAACTAAGACGTTTTTTTAGGTTTTTTCAAGTAGGCAATTCTTTCTTACAGCTCTAACTACAAAACAAATCCATCCTTCCAAATAAATCAAACTAAACAAATTTGATTATTGGACCCTTTACTTAAAAATAGAGCAAAGGGATCTATTAAGTTATCGCAAATGAGCAGGTTGTAATACCCGACTGAACTGCTTCGTCCTTGCTGGTTTGTTGTAAATTGATGCCAAATGACTTTAATTGATGATTGCGATAATTTCGCTTTGTGCTTTTGGAGAACAAATTCATGTAGTTCATGCAACATGCATTAGAGGTATTTCAAGTGTTCATAATGAAAAGTTTAAGGTCGGTTTGTGTGAATCTGACTGCATAGAGCTCAACTTGCAGGGCAGAAATGTGGCAAAATATTTGCAAAAAGCTTCAGAATGCAGAAACAAAATGGATGTGGAAGTGGAAAATGGAAGTGGATGTGAATGCTGGGTCCTTGCCAGAATGCTGTTGCTTCTAAACGAATTTGTATCTGTTACCAGACTGCGTGTGGTATGCCGCTGACTGACATTAGCCCAGCTTATGTTTTGCCTCCTGGCCAGAACCAGGACTAGCCAGGACCCCATACTAGCTATTCCCGTTGACTTTCAGGTTGGAGTTGGGGAATAGGGGCTGAGTCTGGCAGTCACTCTCTGTCTAATGCATGCGAAAATTGCTAAAACTGCTGCGAATATTGTAGATATTTTTCCGACAACTATGTGAAGGTGTTGCCCAGCTGTTTCTTTTTTACCTCGGCTCTCACCTCGCTCTGGCATTTATGCCGGAAGTTATTTTCATAAACCCAACTATCTCACTTTTTGGCCAACAGCAGCCAGAGCCAGAATTTTAAAATTTGCTGCAGCGTTTGCAATTTAAGTTTGTAGATTTTGTTGGTTTATGGCATTAGGTGTTGCATTCAATTATGAATTATAATTACAAATTGGTGTTCAGTGCAAGGCATAATAATTATGGCCAATTCAAGTTTATAATACGTAAGCCAGGCAAGTTTAATTTAGAGAAATTTGTGTGGAATTTTGATTGGAAATTGAAAATAGTCAGTTTGTTTATTATATAGCTTTCTTTAGCTTTAAATTTAAATTTAGAATGAAAAAAGTGAAACTGAAGATCGTATAAAACTTGGAGCAAAATATAAGCTAAAAAGCGTAGCATACTTTGAGGCATAATTAATTTACAAAGTTAAGCTTTGAAAATTGATATTTGGAAAATATCTACTAAAATTTTATTGAAATTTTAGACATAATAAATAGTATACAGTAAAACTGTAACATCTGGTTATGTAAATCCCGGTATCTAGCTTTATTTGTGATTCCCCTAGCTTGTTTTTTTATATATAGTCGCGTAGTAAAACTATTTCAACATCATACCCCTTGAAATTCGCCCCTATTGTTTGTCAATTAAGCCTGGGGTCATATTTTATGCGCTCTCATGCCCTTATCGTTATATAGAATACCTATACTCTCCCCCCTTGACTCTCCCTTCCCCATAACTCTTTGCCTTTGCTGAAAACCTCAATGCGCTGCGGTTTGCGCTGGCAGTACGTGAAGCGAATGAAGGGAACTCTCCTAGAAACCCCCGGGTTCTCTCAATGACACTCAAATTCCAATAAATAACTTATGTAACAGCAACTGTTGTGACTCTGCATGTGTATGGGTGTGTGGGTGTACGGTAGGTGGCGTATGAGTGCTGTGTGGTTTCAATTGAGCCAGGCCATAACCAAGCTATACGTATATTTGTTTTGGGTTTATATGTGCATACACTGCGAGAATGTTTGTACTTTTAATTATTAGTGTTATTACAATATTTTAGTTGATCAAAATTAAAGTATTATTCGATTTAAATAAATAAAAAATTGAAGACCTTAATGTTTTTAAACAATTTTTATATTGTATATAATAATATGTATATTCGTTAATACTCATTTGTTTATACCCAACTCTCGCTGGCCCAATTCTCACTGGGTTAATTCTCATTGTCCTAAGCTTCACTGGCTCAACTCTCGTTGACCGAACTGTCGCTGGTTGATATCTCGCTCACCAAACTCTCGGTAGCCCAACTATCGTAGACTGAACTCTCGCTGGCCGAACTCTCATAGGCTGAACTCTCATAGGCTGAACTCTCGCGGGTTAAACTCTCGCTAGCTCAACTCTCGCTGACCAAACACTCGCTGGCCGAACTCTCGTAGGCTGAACTCTTGCAGGCCGAACTCTCCTGCGCACAACTCTCGCTGTCCGAACTCTCGCTGGCCCAACTCTCGCAGGCCTATCTCTCGCTGCCCAACTCTTCCTGGTCCAACTCTCGTTAGCTGATTATCAACTCACCAATAAATTTGCTCAGTGTACGCCCAACTTGGTTCGAGCTGCCATATCGAAACACCTTTCCGAATTCGCGCAAAATATTCGCTGGCAATTTAATTGTCGCTGCCGTCTCTTAAGTAGAGGTTTTCATTAAGAGAATGTAGAGGGACGGAGGGGTTGATAAACATGGTAAATGTTGTGTTCAGGTAGATTGTTATTGTTGTTGTTGTAGTTGTTGTTGTTGTTGTAATTGTTGTACTTGTAGTTGGTGAAGTTGTTGCCTTTCGCATGTTTGACGCCGTCACCGCAGAACTCCATGCGAGGTGCACTTTCTGTGTAGTGCAGAGAGTTGTGCGGGTTCTTGTTGCTTTTGAGCAGCTCTGCGGTTTTATTCGCTTCCGTTTCGCTCTGCCCCTCTAACAATTTCCTCTGCATTCTATTCTTGTCTGTAGCTCGCTCTCTCGCTTTCTCTGCACATTTTGGAGAATTTAAACTGCGAGTGTGTGCAATGAAACTTAAAATTTAATTACGGCATAAAATACGGCAAATGCAACCGGAACTGTTAGCAGCATAGAACAGCTTGAACTTCCGTACGGGTAATGGAAACGGAAAGTATAAAACAATAATGCTCAGGCATGGATAAAAATATGCTAAAATATGTGCGACTATTGAAAGTGAAATAATATTTAAAAATATTAAATAAATTCTCTATAATCTTTCAATAATTATAATATTATTTTATCAATATCTTTATCAAAAAACTTTCTACTGCTTTCCTTATATCACATATTAAATTACAACATTTTGAAACTAATGGAAAACTGTTAACTTCTTTGCTTTTCGCATACTTTTTGATTAGACTGTAGCTGAACATTGCGTGTTCAGTTTGGCCAAAACAGATACAGCCCTACAATGCTGTCCCTCCCCCTTCGTCAGCTTCCTAGAAATACTACATGTTTCTCCCTCTGGCCAGTTGCTCTCGAACCGTTAATCAACTTATTTATGGCCTCTATGGGCAAGAGGCTCGCACATATTTCCCATTTTATGGGCATTATCGGAGAGCCACATGCATGCTCATAAGAGTGGGCGTGGCTATTTAGCAGTAGGAGTTGGTTACAATCTCTCTGATTTAGTTAGCTTTGGGTTTTACTTAAAATTTGGAGTCATCGCATAGGGCCTATACAAATGTCAGAAAGGAACACGCTGAGCCAAGCCGCAGGGCCAGGCGTTTCATTGCCTTTGCCATTGCCCAAGGAACAAATTTCGCAGTCGGAAAATTTGCTACGTAATCGCAAGTACAGGGATTCAAGAACTACACACAGCAAAATGCTCTCAGTTCAGACAAATGTGAGTGAAGTGCTTGCCACTGATCCACAAAATGTTGCCCAAGATGTTGAGGATGACAACAAAACATCGACATCGACATCAGCATCAACATCGGCGTCAAAAACAACATCCATGGGCAAACAGGTGAGCGAAAACTTTGCCCTGACTGCAATCTGTTAGAACAGGAACTGTGAACGTGTGCGAGCATAAATTTAAAGCATAAATTAAATTAATAATGAGTACGTGTGTCAATGCCATGTGGTTAAACGTGCCACACGCCACATGCTCCCAAAAAACTTAAATAGCTCTGCACAGTGGGTGTTTTAGCTCTGCTAGCGCAGGAGGAGGGCGTAGGACTACAGTCGGACGTAACAGACAGTAGCAGAACCTGCACTTTGTAAATAAAGTATTTTCTCCGCTTTAATTCGCTACTCATTAAAAGCTGAACAATTTGTCTGCTACATATCTTTGTTGTTTCTTGTCCGATCTTAATACAATTCACAGCATCGATAGAGAATGCCATAGGCTAGGTATAAGCAAAATTACAAGTCTTTAGCTTTAAACTTGATCTGCTTACTGCTTAGGAAAACCTGAATATCTAAATTAGCATCTCTAGTTTTGGAAATCTAGGTTTTTATACGGATGGACAAATAGACATGATTACATCGACTCAGCAGAGCCATGCAGTGTCTTAATATCTGCAATAGAGTTAATTTTTCTAGCTATTCATATGTTTTTTTTTGTCTTTTTTTTGCCTAATTTATGAGCCCAAAATGAACACGTTGGGCTAATTAACTTAATTGTTGCTCATTTGGCATTTGGCATAATTTACTTTTATGGCATTTCTCTATGCAGTTTAAATACACACAACTAATGATATGATTTTCTTTCTTTCTTTCTTCTCTTTCAGGTATGTACTGGCATAATTCAAGCTAGGAACAATTAACATAAGTCTGCCATAACTGTGCTAACGGTAAATTTGTACATCAGGTGTTGCCCAATTTGCTGTAAGTAAAATGAGCAAAACAATCAGGATAAAGCAGCCCCAAAGCATAATTCACACTGAAAATAATTACGAAAACAAACATAAAGAAAGCGACAGACAAAAGAGAATGTCGAGAAGTTAACAGCGTGCTCAGCACATGAATAATCAAATTTAGCCAGCAAGAGAAGCCAAAGCGTGCGAATACTGCTTTAAGGCAGTTTTTCCGTTTTCTCTCTGCGCTCTCCCCCGATAGAAAAAAACGGCCTGAGGACAAAGGGCGCATTACGTATACGCCTCGTGTGACAGCGAGCAAAAAATTAACTCAGGCCCAGAGTGGAGCGATAAAGTTTCTCGACTTGTTCCGCGACTCGTTTCTCGACTTGCTCAATTGGCTGTGAAAACGCCCAAAGTAGGGGTAAAAGGCGTAAACGATATGGCGCTTTTTGGCCCATTCAAAACTCCTTGCAACGCTTCTTTTTTTGAAAGTTTTACTTGGCTAAAGAAAAATTGCAGCTTGATAAGTTGTCGCTGCAATTAGCAACAATTTTCAATTACACTCGACGCTGATATTTGCAGGCATTACAGAGACAGCGCATACCCTGTAAGGGCGGTATAATAGGGTATATATTATAGTTTTGAGTTTGAATTTAATCTATACTAGAGTGATCGATTGGATCGATTAATATTAAGGTTAATATATTATTTTATTTTATTTATTAATTTGTATTTTATTAGTCATTTCATTATTTATTTTATTATTTATTTTATTATTTATTTTATTATTATTTATTATTTATGTCATATTTAATATATATTTCAATACAGATTATATTAAAGCATTTTTGTTCAGTCAAAATGCTTTTATTAATAATATGCTTTTTATATTTTATTCTTTTTTTACTCATTATTTTATTTATTTATTTATTACCCATTTTATTATAATTTATTTATTATTTAATATATATTTTAATACAGATTATATCAAAGCATTTAAAAGCATTCAAAATGCTACTATTAATATTATGCTTTTTATATTTTTATTATTTTATTCCATCATTTTGCCCTGTTTACCAATTGTACTTACAGCGTATCTACACATCGCATACACCCCTCAACTATCTCTTTTATTAGCCTCATTCACATTCTGTCTTATTACGAGCAAAGGTTCTCAAATTAGTGTTTAAAAATACGTATGAAATTAGCAGCATGGGGTTTTCAGTCGGAAATGATACATTAGCCAAAGCAAATGTAACTTTTCTGTGCACGTTGCCGTTTATCCTGCTGGAAAAAATAAAAGTATAATAGAAAGAAAATGAAAGGGAAAACAAAACAGCCGCTGGCAATTTAGTAGTGTACTAATGGCATAGTTTGGGAAATATCTCTATATATATACAAGAGGCAGAGCAAAAAGTGAAAAAATATGTTACATTGAAAAGTTTTTCGATTATTTTGTAGCTATGGCAAGTTTCACTTTTTTAGTTGGCTGAGCACTTGATGAATGTTGTGCTAATGACAGAATGAAAGATAGTTTATGGAAGGGGAAGTCGATGAGTTTTAACAAAGAAAGCGCATAAAATTTGCATAAAACGCTGATAAAATTAAATATAAATTTGCTGGGTTTTTGCAAGACAAACAAGTGGGATTTTTGAGCAAATAACAAAGTTTTAAATTGAGAAAGTTTTTAATTTAAAAAAAGCACATTTAAAGCAGCTTTTCAGTGCAGCTTTTGCTCCGAAAGCAGCTTTAATGCACTGCTTGAAATTTTCGTTTGAGTAAACTATCTTAATTTTGAAGAAAACTAAAAATTAAATTGAATAAATTGATATAAATTATAAATATTATACATAAATTATGTATATTTGAATAAATATAATATGCTTGAATTAATCCAAATTATTGCAATTAAATTTAATACATTCACATTAAATTAAATTGATTAAAATTCGATAAATTCGAATATTCATGCTTTCAAATACTTTTCCATTTTAGTTTACTAACTGCTATAAATTCGATTCTCCCCCATTTAAATTTGAATTTCCATTTGCCATAACACTATTAAATTTCACTTGTTGCCAGTTTTCAAAACTGAGTTTCAGATCAAGATTGCCTAAGTTGTTTAAGTTATTTGGCAAAGTTTATTGTAAATTCTTTAATAACTAGCCGGAAACTTGAAATTCAAGCAAGTTCTGCCAACTTACACCTGTTCAATTGCTCAAACGGCTTGTCAAACTTTTAGCTCACACCTCTCGAAGGCACTCGAATAACACTTCTTTGTCTGATATTCTGATATATTTAGTGTTTCTCCGACTCTTCGTTTGTGGCACCTTGCACATTGGCGTTTCAATCGAATGAACATCAATATTGATTTTGCTTAGTCAGTTTTTGCCAGGCAAGTCTTTTGTTTAACTACGCCCAAGTTGTTTTGACGCGCTCGGGTAATGCACTGAAAAAAATTGCATAACATTTGAAATTAATGTTGAAAGTTATTGGTTTAAGTAAAGCTTGCGTAATAAACTTTTGCTTCGCATTAGCATAAAAAATAATCTATAAATATTTATTATACTCGCATTTCGCTCAGTGCAGATTGCCTTTAAATCAACACTTTTCCTCCGAGTCTCTTAGATTTCATGTTTTTCCCCCTTTGCCCAACTGCCTCGCTGCTTTTGCTTTACTGGCATATTACTTTTGCGGCTTTTCCGCTATCCTTACGGCCTTTTCCTAAATGGAAAACTTGTGGGCTGCTCATGGGGCACTTAACGGCTTTCATTGGTTTGGATGAATGGCTATATGGCTGGCACGTGAGTCCCCCCAGTATGGCATCGAGACTGGAGACTGCAGCAAAAAAATTTTATGGAGTTGCAAACTTGTGCTAGATGATGTAAGTGCTCTGCTAGAGGATAAGGAAAAACTGCCACTCCCACATGCAGCCGCAGGCGTTGCTCCTGTTGAGGACAAACTTGAGTGCACCGTTAACATGTTTTTGCTGGCTCATCAGCTTGCTTGAAAGAATTAAATTTCTATTTAGCCCTTGTTCCTGCAAATGCTGCAAATGCATTGACCTGTTTTTTATTTCTCAGCGGTTTTCTTGCACTCCGAGCATGCAGATTTATGCCAAGTCGTATACAGTTGCTTGTGCGCCAATTAATTTAGAGAGCTCTTAAAACCGTTCTTAGCTAGAGCAGATCAGTCGGACGTAATCGACAGTAGGGTTTGTTTCAAGAATATAAATATTTTGTGGGATCTGCCAGGTCTTCTTCTGCATGTTGCACACATTTCTATGTTTAACAGTTTAATTAGCATTAGTTTAAACACATTTTACTCACAAATATTCCAGCTGATGCGTCACCCCACACCTCCACATCCGCACTCCACCGCTGCAGAAAGCGCACTGAGTTGACGAACCGCAGAGTGTCGTCTTTAAAGTGCTTGGAGTCTGCGCCCTCGCTCTGTTAGCTAACAGCTCCGAGCAAGGAACGCCGCTCTTCGTATGTGGAGGAGTGTGCATGTGTGTGTGTGTGAATTTAATGCAGACTGCAAGAAGTGCACGCATAAGCCGAGCTCTCGCTCGAGATCTCCCTCACTCTCACTATCAATCTCTCTATGATCCAACGCCTCTCACAACTGCGAGCAAGGAACGCTGCTCTTTGTATGTGGGAGTGTGTGTGTGTGTAAACTGCAAGAAGTGCATAAGCCGGGCTCTCGCTCGATTGCTCTCACTCTCACTTTCCCTCCCCTCTCTCCATCGCTTCTCACAACTCCGCGCAAGGAACGCCGCTCTTCGTATGTGGGAGTGTGTGTGTGTGTGTGTGTGAATTGTGTGGAGACTGCAATAAGTGAAAACATAAGCCGCGGTCTCGCTCGATTGTTCTAATTCTTACTCTTCCGCTCTTTCTATGATCCAACGCCTCTCACAACTGCGAGCGAAGAACACCGCTCTTCGTATGTGTGTGAATTGAGTGGAGTCTGCAAGATGCGCAAGCATAAGCCGGACTCACTCTCACTCTCCCTTTCTCTATGATCCAACGCCTCTCTCCACCTGCTGCTTTGATTGATTTGCACTCAATGGCAAACTCACCCACGCACCATCTATGGTGGATTTCGTTTGCTGCGCTCTCTTTTGGCAGAGCAAGTAGCATAGGGCAGAGAGAGTGGTACATTTAAAATGCTATAAATTCTGCTCGCTAATCGTCAGCTAATAAGTGCATTTGCAGCTGCCAAGCGGTGTGGAGTGATGCGTCACCCAAGTCTTCACCAAGAATATATTTACTTTGTACGTGCTTTTTAAAGCTCAGTGTCTAAAAATAATTGATTTAACAAAACAGCTTAAAGCCTATACTTAAAAGCAACACACATTTGCTTAGAATATGTTGTGTATTAAAAGCTAATTGATGCCAGAACTTTGCTTTGAACAGCCTGTTTCCATAGTTTCCTTTATAATCCTCAGAGTTGTGCTGATGTTGTTGATAAATAAATACTTATTATGCTGCTTCACATAAATTTGCATCTATCAACATACAATAATGCCACTCCATAAACATGTCAGATTTTACGCAACTAATTATGCGGCTTCTGTTGACAAATGTCAGTAAATTAAATACATTTTACATTTTGTTTTTAACCAGACTATTAATTATAATTTTCATTAATTATATCCTGTAAAAAAATGATTTAATAAAGGCAAACTCATTGACTGATTAACTAAAAGTATTGAATAAAACTGAAATTTATTTATTTACTGGCTCATAAATCATATAATTTTTTTACTTTTTTCTTCATACATTTTTGTATTTGTTTATTTCATATTTATTTAAACTATTTACGCAGGATATTTTATCATCTGGCATGCTCGACCTCAACCTATTTGTATTTTAATTTCAGTTTAAGTCCAACACGTTTTATGCATTAAAGATAAATTTTCTCCGTGCACACAAACAATTAAAATTGAATAAATTGTGAGTGCGGTTGAACATTGTTTAATTTGATGAATGTGCAAAAAATTAACACGCGTATAATTTTTATTATAATGAATGGAATTAACTAAAGTAAAAACAGGTGTTGCACGGCACCGTTTATTTATTAAATCTGTAAAGTAAAATTAAAACGAGAAATTGCAATTTGTGTAAATTTATTTAAACGAAGGGCTTTATATAAATTATTAAATGAGTTATGCTTTAAATGGGGATTTATCACATTTGCATAAAAAGGTTACAAGATTTAAACAAATGGAAATGTGTCATCCAGTTTAATCTTATTTTAATTGAGAATTTAATATTATATAGAGCACGCACTTTTATGTAGAAGATTTTTGTTGAACTTTAGAGTTTATTTGCATTTGGTAATTGATATTTTCCCAATTTCCAAGTGATACGCACACGCTGTTTTTACTGGAGGTAGGCAAATACAAGTGCATACAAAGCCAAATTGTTTTCGTTCACATTGTAATGTAATTAAAAACACAACAACAAATTGCCACGCTTATGCGGTGCGTATACTTTTAACGCCGAGTGTGTCCTGTTTTAGCCATGTGTTTGTTTTGCTAATTGAAAAATTAAATTGCTGCTACAATTGAATTAGCTGAAATATTATATTCTGCACGTTGGAAACAATGCAAATATTTGTTAGAGAGCAAACTACGGAAACTATGGAGTACAATATATATTACCTTTTATTTAGTTTCATTATTTTGTTCAATGTAATTAAAATATTTTATGCAAATTTATATTTGCAACGGTGTTATTTGCATTCAACTACTTTTGTAGAGCAGTTGCTAAATTTCCTGTTGGAAAAAGCAAACAATGCTCGATTATTTAATCTAGCTTGTATATCGATAAAAGTATTATCGCATCAGTATAATTTTGTATAATACTTACTTAGTATTTTTCGATTAAATCTCTCTCGTTTGCATTATATAAAAGTACTTTGCCTACTGCGTCTTCGCTTCTCTCGGACGTCAATTAATGTGAGTCTCGCTGATCCAACTCTCGATGGCCAAACTCTCGTTGGCCGAACTCTCACTGGCTCAACTTTCACTGGCTTACTTCTCAATGGATCAACTCTCGTAGGCGGATCTCCCGTTGGCCGAACACTCGTTGGCACAAATCTTGCTGGTCCAACTCTCGCTGTCCAACTCTTAATAGATCAAACTCTCGTGGTCTCAACTTTCGTTGGCCCAAATCTCGCTGGTCCAACTCTTGCTACCCAACTCTCAATAGATCAAACTCTTATGGTCTTAACTCTTGTTCCTCCAACTCTCGCTGATCTAACTCTCGCTGCCCAACTCTCGATAGATCAAACTCTCGTGGTATCAACTCTCGTTGGCCCAAATTTCGCTGGTCCAACTCTCGCTGCCCAACTCTCAATAGATCAAACTTCCGTGGTCTCAACTCTGGTTGGCCCATATCTCGCTGGTCCAACTATGCTGCCAAACTCTCAATAGATTAAACTCTCGTGGCTCCAACTCTCGCTGCCCAACTCTCGATAGATCAAACTCTCGTGGTCTCAACTCTCGTTGGTTCAACTCTCGCTGATCTAACTCTCGCTGGCCCAACTCTTGATGATCGAAATCGCGCTTGCCGAACTCGTGCTGGCCGAACCCTTGTTGGCCCAATTCATGCTGACCCAACTCTCGATGGTCCAACTCTTGCTGGTTCAACTCTCGCTGGCTCTTCTGAATTAATTTAAAGAAGTATAGCTGCCATTATTATTTTTCTAAAACCTACCAGCCAAAAAAAAGGCTATACAAGTAAATTTAGAAGCATTTTTCACATAATTATTTTTTGCATTTTAAAGCCAACGCCTAAAAGCAGACTATAATAATTTCAGCCTAGCTGTTGACTTATTGCTGTGGTTAGAGCTGGAACCGAAGATTTATGTGGCACCTGTGCTGGGTTTAAGTGAGGTTAAGTGTGCATGTGCAACACCTTGAGCGGGTAATTTATAACTGACAACAGGTGGCGCTTAAGTGCAACCAGACCGACAGCCCGTAAGACCCCGTTAGTTGGCATTCATGCTTATTTGCATTTTATCTGCTGCTTACGCCAATATTTTCAACAGTTTAACAATGCATTTTGAACTCAAAGGCAACTCTTATCATATTTTAGTTTCAACTTTCTACGCAAATTGAATTTCTTGTTATCTGTTTGCGATTTTCTTTTTCTGTTCCATTTGTGCCGCTTTGACGTCACTTTTCGTTCAGCAATAAGTTTTCAATAAGCAGGCAAAAAATAAAAAATAAGCATAATATAGAAAAGTTCACGTTCTGCAAAAAACTACAGTTGATTTTCCTGTTTGCCTTTACTACAGCCATAAAGTTGATTTTGTTTTCAACTCGAAAACAAATTTAATGCCGCTTTGCTGACTTTGTTCTTGTGCTTTTTATAGCGTTTCTTTATAGTTTTGGAATTTTCCTACGTGTTCCGGAAGCGGTTTAACGCATTATGTTTTCTCTATAAATATATTTACTGGCTTTGCCAAAGGAAAACAGAATTTGTTTTGACTCTTTGAAGGTTTATGGCATTATTCTCAATATGCTTTTATGCAAATCAAGACTTTAAAGCATGTTAATCTTGGCTTAAGAATCTTAGAGTATATGGTATAAACTAAAGGTAATCTGTTAGGATAATAGACAGCACACATGCATAATTACTGCCCCTATAGCACAAGTGAAAACTCAAGCAACTTTTGTGTTCACAAAAGAAGTGAAAATTGCATTCAGTGCAAAGCGTGCAGCTGAGATAAAAGCTAAAAAATAAAAGTAAAAAAGCTGAAAAGCTCAACTTAATTTAAAACCGACATTCATCATCAACTTTCCTGTCACGAATTTATACGTTAAAATGCGACAAACCTCAAAGAAAAAAGAGAAGGAGAGAGAGAAATGACCAAAACAGAGCAAGAGCGAAGAAGATAAATAGCGAGAGATAGAGTAACAGTTGAAATGAAATAAAACATAATTCATTTGCCGGGTTCGGTTCCAGAAAGTGGGCACTGAGGTTATCCGACCTAACGAGTGCATTCAACAGGATATAGGGGGCGTGGCAACTGCCAAAGGCGACCATTAAGTGTGCATAAATTTTCATTTTACACGAGCTCAGAACAAACGCATGCATATAAATTCCGTTCAGCCCGATAACTACGCACACACACACACATATTCACATATGCAGGATATACATATATATAAAGAACACACACACAGAGCTGCACTCAATTATATGTAAATTATCAGTCTGCTACATACATTTTGCTCCTTGACAACTGCAATTGCAACGGCAACTGCAACTGCAACTGCAAATTCCAATTTCATTTCACTTCCGGTTTTCCCTGCTCTCCTCTCTACGCTCTGCTTTTATCTCTGTTGCTTTATCTGCCCCCAGCATATGCTGGCATGGGTTTTATTAACTTTTATTATTAAATAATTTCAACCAAATTAAATATTCAATATTTACGCTCTCTGTGCTCTGTGCTCTGTGTGTTCAATTTCACGCCCTTCGTACGCAAGTTAATAAACATTTTATACCCTTTGTAAAACGATATGACAACGGGTATCTTAACTGACTGAAAAATATAACAACTTTAAAAACTACTACCCTTTAAACATATTAATTAGTTAAAGTAATTAAAATAAAGATTGTAAAAGTGAAAAAAATGTTGTAATAAAATAGGGTATTTTTTATTCTATATATTTTTTTTTTTTATTGATTTAAGTCCCATATAAAACTGTATACAAATAAGAAAACTTTGGATTGTATTGATATTTGTTTTATTTTTTTTTATTCAACATTTTTATTTATTTGCTATTTATTATTAATTTGTTTCATATTCATTTGTTTTATTTATTTATTTATATTATAATAACAGTTTATTTTATTTTATTTCTACAATTTTAATTTACCTATAATTTATTATTTATTTCTGTGTTATTTAAATAATTTATTTATATTAAATAAATATTTGAATTGTTTTTTTTTTAGTTTATTTATTGATTTATTTATATTTGCTTTTCTTTTACATTTTTCTACGCTTTTTAATTGATTTTTGTCAAGTTTTAAGCGTATTTAATGTTTGCCAGGGAAACGTTGTTGTGTTTCAACTTGTCGCTTTGCATTTGACAGTTTATTACAGAATTTTCTGTTTGTCACACGCGGCGTATACGTAATTTATCTATAGAGCTTCTGTTTGCTGTGCTGCTGCCGCCTTCTCGAGCTGATTTCACTTCCGTTTCGCTCAACAATTATTTACTCTGTGCAGTTGAGAACTGTGAGAAAAAGTTATCGGGAACTTTGTCAATAATTTTTCTCTTGTTTTGTTTTTATTTTTCAAACATTTTCTATTGTCTGGCGCAAAAGTTTCGCATTGCAGTTGCACATATTCTTAATTAATTGAATTTACGGTTTTTTGTTCGTCTCGTTCGCTTTTCAGTTTTCTATAGTTTTCCACATTTAGTATAAACGATCGTAAATCGTTGTAGTTTTCACTTGGCTATTGTCTAACTGCTTCCTCATTATACCTTAATTATTGCTGCCAAGTTTATGACGGTTTTCTTTATTAATTCAACTTGGAAATCATGTAAACTGCTAATATTCAATGGCTAATAATTCGTAAAACTTGGCAATTGTGAAATTTATTATGAGTAGCAAGTTTGTAGGCATTTAAAACATTTTGTTTTGTAGACAATTTAAAGACAAATTAAAAAAAAAACAAATAAACTAGAATTAAATCGAATGAAAAGTAAATGATAATCGGGGATAAAAAATGAAATGAAAAATAATAAAAGGACATTAAAAAAGGTTCAACATTTGCTGAATAGAATGGGAAAAACCTAGAACTTAATTAATAATTTTTTAAATATTTTCAAATTGAAAACTTGAAGTACAGCATATATCTTGAAATTAGTTTTCGATTCTTTTGCCTTTTTCCATGTTTATTTGCGTCGAATGTGTGTTTGGAATTGTCACTTAAGTGCAGCGCGTTGCAAGTTGAGGGGTTTTCTAGTTTGTTTTCAGCTCCAACTTCATTTGCAACTCTTTTGTGAGTCCTGTGCCACTTGCCTCTGGCACATACATTGAAAATAAATTTGAATTCAACATCTATTAGTGGTGCTTCGTTTCAGCTGCGGCTCCTACTGTGTGTCGGCTCCTCTCTATCTTTTATGTAGCTACGTGCATCTAATGAAGCTTGCTGCAGACAATGCTGCAACATGCAACAACCACAGCAGCCACGGCAACAACAATTGTGTCTGCTTTGCATTTTGGGAGCAACTTCGTTTAGCATTTTGTGTGTTATCAACGTTCGTTGGCAACAGATTGCCACAAAAATTGACAACGGGGTAAAAGAATTGCTTGCAGCGTGGGAGTTGGTTGAGGGGGCAAGGGTTGCAGAGTTGGAGGGGGGTAAGGGTGTGGTCCATGGTCTATGGCTTGATTTGCATTGGCAGCACTTTGTCTAGTTGGCTAAGACCAGAATGATACGAGCTGCAAGATAAAACTTGTGCAATGAGCAGAGAGAAGAGAATTATACTATACAATTGTAGAGTTGAGCTTAAAGCTTTGGTAAAACAAACACAGAACGCAAAGCTTAATAAGAAAGCTTCAGCCGAAAATTATAAGCTTCAAGCAAAATATAGAAAATAGAAATCAAATGCTTTTTTTAAGTTTCAACAGAGCTTGAAAATATAATTAAAATTTTCCAGTTTAGAGATTAAGAGAGTGTTCACTTAGGAATAAAAAAATATATATAACTAAATTTAAAATTACCCAAATTATAAACGATTAAAAGCCTTGTCTATGATTACTTCAAAGTAATTACTTAATACTTTATATATATTATATATTTATAATAATATTTAATACATTTATAATAATTATTTTATAAAAATGCCAAGTATAACTTTATATAATTTATTTTATGCTAACTTATTCTCAATAAAGCAAGTACAAATTGCTTTGTTAAATATTAATCTTCCATTAACTCTACTCTATTAAAGAAAACTTTGCTTTAAGCTGCATCTTTTGTGTGCTTCAGCTTTCAGGCTGTCTCGGCGGAGCTTTTCTTGTAACCGTTATGCTATTTACAGCTATGTTGCCACGCGGCGTATGCGCAATATGATATTATGCAGTTATCTAGTTAAGCTCTGCCAATGCATATTTTATATTATTTTAAGAGCAGCTTTTGCAACTAGTGAGTGCCTCCCTCTCTTCCCCTTTCCCTCTGCCTCCCCCTGTGTCTCTGTGTGTGTGCTTGCAACGCGTGTTGCGCCTGCCACACCCGCCTAACATCGGCAGACTGGCATCGTCTGTTGCAGCCATTTTTATCTCGTTGCGGCTCTCGAGTGTCAAAGTGAGTTCAACCCACTCCTTGAGCTCCCTACTCTTCCCCTCCTCCTCTCTCACTCTATGTCTATCTCCCTCTATTCCCGGGAAAAGTCCCTCTTTATAGCGCTGAAGGCGCTGCAAACTATTATAATGGTCTGACTGGCTGTCTGCCTGTCGTTGCCGGCAACTTTGCGATTTCTTTTCTCTTCGTTCTGTATAAAGTGTTGTATAGAAATTTGTTTTACTGTCTGCCTCTTCCCTACACATGACAGGGAGACAGGGGACAGGAAGGGGGATAGGGACAGGCACAGGCGTTGCATATAGTAAATATTTGAGGCATTCAAGATTTATTCGTTTCCATTACTTGATGGGGAAAGAAGTTGGCCACACTGAAAGTCGTCAGAAACGAGACACACAAAATATATTACAATTTTATTTAATAAGCTTTTAGAAAATATATTAAATTTCCTGCAACCCTTTATCATTTTGTTGCATGTTTATTGAATCTTACAACAGTTTTCTTGCAGTGCATTGTTGAAAATCTATACACACCTCTCGGTGCTATTCCCTTAACCCCATATGCAAATGCCAGCCATTGCAATCCATTATTGTCTACAGTCTGTTTGTCATTCGATAGGACGGTTTGTGCAGCTTTAAAGCTTAAAAAACTGGGCAAAAGCGTCGAATAGTAGAGAAAAGAAACGCCAGACAATGTGCAATTATGACATTGTGCATTACAAGTGCTTGTAATTGAAGGTCCGCCACAAAAAGCAACCCAAGTAGAGAGATATAACGGCAGGGTTAGACTGCGAAAAGTGCTGCATAACGGGTGTCTATTCAGCTGGAAATGTCCGATTAGCTGAGAATCAAATAATACAAAACAACGCAGCATAAAAAGAAACCCAGAGAAAGGTTTGATGGAAACCAAATTAAATAAATATTCAAGCTTATTAAAATATTATGAGCTGATGAAAACTGATAATAACGGAGCATCAAAAGAAATTGCAGCATTTGATTTCATTTAAATATTATTTTACTTTAAAATGGGTCTATTAAGTTATTTAATGTCGATATTATTCTATCTGCTCTAGTACGTAGCTTATGGCATTCTTCATCAAGGTTGTAAATTTCATGACGATCGCATAAGAAACAGCAAAGATATGCAGCAGACAAGTTGCTCAACTTGCAAACTCTGACTGCAGACTTCCGCTCGACTGATCTGCTCCGTTATCCATAGAATCCTTGCAATTCCTGCAAAACTCTCAGTAAATTCAGTTTGAATTTAAATTTGTATATTTTAAGTTTGAAAGTCCCCTAAGTTCCGCTTAATATGCCAACTAACCTCACTGTTTAACACCCATTATGCAAAGGCGTGCCGCAAAAAGTGTCGTAAAACAGAGCAAAGGCAGAGCCAGAGAATGAAATTCAAAAATTTATTATGCCATGCATAAAATGCAAGCAAAAGGTGCCAAGAGCCGAGAGAAAAATGAGCTGCAAAGAATGGCAACACTTAAAACTGCAGGGAGACGCACTCAACATTGGTCAAAATTCCGGAAAAAAAAATTGAAGAAAAGAATGGAAGTTGCATGTAATTGCGCTAGCAGGCAGGACCACAGCCCGCATTTGTAAGCATTTCTAGTAGTTTTTTTTTTCTACTGTGCAACAAAGCTGTATACTCACAATAGATTCGGAGGAAAGTCCCTTGCCTTGCCCACTTTTAGACGGTCTTCGGTGATGCATGAAATTCTGGCAAGCAGCTCCAGCTAGTACCAAATTGGATAGCAAATCAAAGTATTTGCATTTGCATTCGAAATGGATTTGGCTACGGATTTGCATTGAGGTTTCTGATTGATTCCAGCGAGCCTACAACTAGCATATCCCTCTATCGAAAAACAAATGCCAGTAAATTGCTAAATTGATGATCCATTTCGAGTACTTTACCCTGGCAATTTAAGTTGCATTTAATAATGCAGAAATGTTGGAATTACCACAGAGCATACGCCCAACATGTGTGTGCGGGTCTGAAACTATTAGTGTAAGCTGCTTAAAAGCTAACAAACCTATTGAAATTCGAGCTCGCAAAACAGGAAATTGAGGTGGAGCGACTTTAATGCCAACTTGCTAAATTAAGTCTTATTTTCTATTTAAATTTGGGCTTGTAATTTAGGTTTAAATTAATGCCCTACTTATAAAATTAAAAACATTTTAGTCTTTATTAACAAAGCTTTCTGAAACTGAAAAGAAGAGTCTATAAACTATAAAAATCTTGTTTTAAATATTGCATAAAATCTTGGGTGCCATGCCCCCTTTATTGGGTAACAAACGTAATGTTGATCATAGAATATTGTTATTGGGAATATATACTCTGTAATAATAAATCTACCTATCCTGAAAAACATTTTGAAATCGGTTTATAAACAGCGAAGATATTAAAGAAACAATATGCAGGATTTATCTCGCTTCCCTTTCGATTCTTCACTATTCCGCTCGTTTTGCTTAAACTACAAACTACTTACTTCTATCTGCTTTTCACTCAAATGCATTCCTTACAAATTTCAATCTCATTAAGCTCGACAAGAATTCCAAGGAAATTAATTTTCATTTCATTCTTTTGACTGTCATAATACTACTGTAGTCTCTAGTGTTCTTTTCCGTTTCATCTGACATTGCGAATTCGTACTTATGAATGTTAGCAATTTGCATAGATTTCAATCGTTTGATATCTTTAACGAGACTATTTGCTCATCATTAGAGGATAAGCCCTCCTCCGTCGACTTTTATTGAATGCCAAATAATTTTTCGCACTTTTTATTCACACTTTTCCGTGCGCTTTACTTTTTATACAGCTTTTTATTTTTTGTGCATTCCTTTCTCTGCATTTCCGTTAAGCTCGTTAGCCCTCAGCTGGAAATTTGCTTAGTTTAGGCCACGACTGTTGCCTGATGTTGGCTTTTGGTGTTTTTTACATTTTATTTTAGCTTTTACACGACATTTGCTACGCAAACAAAATAATTCTCCACCCGAATGTCCCTCCCAGTGCCCCTACATAGTGGTTACTTGGGTGCCAGAATAATGGCTGCACTTGCTCGCCATTTGTTATTCCAGAACGCGGTGGTATGGGAAGATGGAGGAGTTTAGCTCTTGACCATTAAGTAACGCATAGTTCGGAGTGAAGTGCACGTTTGGCTGCCTCTTTCCTTTTTTATTTTCGGGGGATTTTGATGCATATAAACGATTGCATTCGTCGGATGATGTATGCGTCTCGTCTACCAGCAATTTTTTGCTGTGATTTACTAGCTCAAAATGCTGGATGCGATAAGAGGGTTGATAACGCTTTAAAGCCACGTTGAGTGCATAAGCTTCAACGATTTATATAATAAATATTAATTTGAGACTATTAAACAAGTTGAAAGCTCTCTAAAACTGAAAAAACTTCACGGAAATATTTGTTAAATTTAAAACTTTTTCATTTGTAAGCTAATATAAAAATTGTGTTGAAAAAAACAGCTTTAAAGTTAAATTAATTTTTTGAAAAGCGTTTTCCTTTTAATGGGCTTGTTTTCTAGAAGTGTATGCTCACTGAAGTGTAAGTTTATGGAAATGCTATTTAATTTTAAAATGTATTTTCCCTTGTCTAGTTTTTTATTTGGAGCCTAATTTAAAAATTGTGTTAAGAAACAGCTTTTAAGTTAATTTGATTTATTGAAGAGCTTTTGCTTTAAATAGAGCTTTGCTACACGGATAAACCACCTTTATCAGAGCTTTAATGAACTTTTTATGTGAATTTCGACTAGTTTTCTATACGTGTAGGCTTACAACTCAATATTTTTAAGCTCTTATATAATTTGAGTGGATTTTATTTGGCATTGTTTGTTCGTGATGGAAAATTCGCGTGTTTCATTTAGTGCCATGAGAATATCTCCTACCCACGTGGCAGATTTCAGCAGGCGGATGTGCTTTGTGCAACAGATTGTGAATTGACAAATAGCTGGCTAGGAAATGTGATGCCGCATAATTTGACCGTACAGAGATGAGCTTAACAGACAGACGGATAGACAGACGGGCATTCAAACAGACAGTTTGACAGACAGGGGGAAAACCGGCAAGAGAGCAGTCGAAAAATTGAATGGCATGGGAGGGTGGCGAGAGGAGGAAGGCAAAACGTTGACGCTTGTGGGACTCATTCAAGTGTCAACGGATGCAATGGAGTGTGCTTTTTTTGTGGGAGGCGGGCGGAGGGATTTGAAAATCAAATTCGTTTAATGCCTAGGCCAACTGTCAAGCAACGGGTACAATTCCATCTAAATCAAATAAACAATTCTCCAATTTTCGAGCATCCCCACTGATTGCAATTATTGAGCTCGAAAGTGCTTGACAAACTGTCAATAGAAAATGCATTTCCCCCAATACCAATAACAACACCTATACACCAAAATAACAGGCAATTTTCCTGCTCTGATTGCCTGTGTAAGTTTTTGCGCTGTCTTTCCAACTGGGGATTTATCTGGTGTTAAGCAACTGTTTGGCACTCCGTGGAGACGGGTTCTATTGCTCATTACGAGCATCAAATATTTATGCCAATTAGACGCCGGCTTAGTCACAGTTTCGTGTGTTTTGGACAATTGAAAAAACCCCGTTAACAAAGCACAACAATTCTCTAAGACATTTGCCGACAGACGTCTCCAAGCAGTTGGGCAGCTAACCAGACTATCTGGACCAACCTGAACTGTGGTTCAAATGCTATAAACATTTGCCGAAATTTAAATGTTTGTGTAAATATAAAAAATAGCAACAACTGGCATAAAAAAATAGATTTTTAATTGGGTATTAAATAGACCCGTTCAGCATATTTCTTAATTTATGATATTTTTTAAATCATATCATATGTCATATCATATCATTATTTTCAGATTTATACATTTATTTATATTGTTTTAAATTGTAAATTTTATATATATATTTATTTTTTTTTGGGTTTTATTGTATTTATTTATTAATTTTTTTTTAAATTTCTCCATATATCTTTTTGATAAATTTTCCGCATCCGTGTTCCAAATTTTTATACCACGGTACTTCGGTTTCAGGCAGGTAATTGATGCCGGAAATTGTTGCAACTATTATGCACAACAAGCAGCTCTGAGTGGCAGGTAAAACGGCTGCAACTTTTCGCCTGGCAGCTTCTGTTCGAATGAAGCACCACAGCTGCCCCATCTGCCACAGGCAGAGGCAGGATCTCGCTAGTAAACGACATAAATTAATAATGAGCGGAAAGGAAGCGCCAACAGTTTGTGGCAACCCTGGCGACCCTCCCACTACCAATCTGCGCTATTTCTTTCCCTTGCTCCCCATCTTTGACCTCAGTTGCTGTCTTATTACCATTGTCCCATTGTGGGAGCAGGGGGAGCGAGGGTTGGCTCTGCCCCAGGTGAGAAGGCGGTGGCAACAATTGTGGTGTTGCAGAAACAACTCGGAGTGCTCTTTGAGCAGGCAGAGCATCATTAGTCAAAGTTGTTTTGCTGTGCAGCAGCAGAGCAAGAAAGAAAAGTTCCCATTAAAGGCTTACCCGGGAGTAAGATTGTAAAACTGTAAACAACAAAGCTGCAAATGTTGGCTAAGGATGAGGTTGGTAAGGGTTGTCAGGCCGTCGTAACTGAGAGTTGATTAGCTTGATTACAATTTTCCTAATTATTTGTGGACTCCAAAGGGAAGCAGAAAACTTTTCTGCTTTTCCCCAAAGGTACGACAGTTACAACATTAATCAACAGGTGTTTGCCTTTTTGCCAGGGTTGACAGCACACTGAAAGATACAAATACTAATGAGCTGGCTAAAATTACAGCATTTGTTGTTTTTATTAGCCCCGATCAAGGAACAAAGTTTGTATGGAATTATATGTTTTATCTTATGCGATCTATAGACAATCTCTGTGAATCTACGCTAATCCGGCGCCTATTATGGAATATTATTGTGCTATTATTGCCGTGTGAATAATGCCGTAATAACCCTGGTAATCACACGTGATAAGAATCTTTTAGCATTTCTCAAAGATCTCGAATTTGTATGCTAATTGAAAACTCAAGCGGAACGATAACAAAAAGCGCAAAACATTTCACGACCATATGCAAATACAAATAAATTATTTACGTGCTTACATTTAAACTATAAATAATAACAAATCATTTAATTCAAATATAACTTCCGATCTGCATTTAATTCTATCATCGCATGAACTTGACCCACTGCGAAAAGTCTATTTAGCTCTCGCTCTTATTTCTCTAATCAGATTACCGACAATGAGAGTTTCCAGTTTTCTGATCTGAAATTGTCGCATCATTTCCTCTGTAAAAAGATTCTCTGCTTTCCACTAAGCACATCTGTTGCGCTCTCAGTCTTGATTTCTTCTTATTCGCATTTTCTTTTGCTGTCTGCTGCTCTGCGCTCTTCCAATGTTACGCTCGCTCTTGATCTGTTCACCCTCAGAATTTCTTGCTGCTGAAATTTGCATCGCTACAGTGGTGCCTACTTGAGTGTTTTGATAAAAAAATATTTACAAGTTTATTTATTTATAAATTTACAGAGTTATATATTTGTGTATTTATTTAAATGTAGACTAAGATCAGTCAAAAAAGATATAAAAACAACTATTTATAATTAAGTTTTGTAATATATAAAATGTATAATAATTTACTATGCATAATTAAATATTTCTATTAAATTTCAATAAACATTACCGATTTGTTTATTTTTGTACTTGAATTTGAACTCACACTTGTATTTTAATTATTTTAATTTCATTGCATTTATAACACTTCGTTGCCACTGTGCGCGCTTTGCTTTGGCTCTCTTTGTGCTGCTCACACACATTGCTCACATTCTTCCACGTTCGCGCTCTTTGTTGCTGTGCTGCGCTCTCTGGCTTTACCCACGCTCCAGCCGCTTGCTCTTGACAGGTCAGTTTTGCGCTCTCAGTCCGCTGGTACACGTCGTCTTCGTTGGTTTGCATTAATTCCTCATTAAAAATTGCGGTGAAAAAGGCGCAAACGAAAAGCATACTTGGCATAAAAAGAAGTGCAACTAAAAAAACAAACAGCAAAGTGCATTAAAAATATAATTCCAAGTGCTACAAGTGGCATTTAAATATTGCATTTTGTTGCGTGAGTAAACCCAGCAACAAAACAACGCGCGCGTGCTCTCTTTACAATTTCTTCGCTTGCTCTCTGGCTGCGCCGCTCTCTTTGTGCTTGTGTGTGTTGTTGCTTTGTGTATTGTTGCTCAGCTTCAGCGTTGCCAGAAATAGCTAGATTTTCAATATTAAATAACTAAATAAATAGCTTAAAAAAAATTTAAAAAATGCATTAAAGTAAATAAAATAAAAAGGAAAATTAAATTCAATATGCAATATTATAAAAAATATGAATGTTAAAATAGTATTAATAAAATAGTATTAATAATAAATAGAATACTGAAACCCGCTAAATTGGCAACGCTGCTCGTTGTTTTATCTGTCTATTCTACCTGTCTGTACATACATACATACATGCATACAAACATGCCTACATCCATCTCTCTGGTTTTATATTTATCAGAATTACTTGCTCTCATCACAGAAACTCATCAAATCAATTTTATTTTAGCTTCTAGCCCTGTTGTCTGGCAATTGTAAATTTTTTGTTTAGTCGTCGGCGAAACGTTGCCGGTAAAGCTCGGCCAAAACAAACAAATAAATTTATAATATAAATATTATAATATCGTATGCGCGAAGAATTTCGATCGGTTGGCAGAACTGTGTCAAATTGTTGCTAAATTAAACAATAACAAGAGCTGACATTGGAGCAATAAAACAGATGCCCCCCCACCTTGACTAGACTTAGCCACGTTATCGTTTTCCACTGAAAATAGTACAGACGCAAGAGGAAGAAACAAAAACAATTCTGCTGAAATTTGACGTCACAGCATAGTTATGTCTGCATGTGTGAGTGTGTGTGCTGTGTGTGTACTTGAGCTGTTGATCGCTCCAATTGGAGTTTCGTCTCTTCTTATTGGCAACGTTATTCGTGGCATGTTCCGATTCCACGCCAAGCGGCAGATCGACAGCAATAATTTGTTTACGCTGCCGGAATGGAAATGCCAAAGACGGAATGAATAATGTTAACATAAACACGCTTAAAATAGCTCTTAATAACTGCGTGTGTGTGTGTGTGTGTGAGCTGTCAATGACCCACGTTGTTTGATTTGTATTGATTAGAGCCTTATCAGCAAGCGACGTGCCTGCCTGTGTTGCACATGTGATAAGAGAGGCTTTTTATGATGTTCGCTTGACATGCTTTGAAATTGTGATTTTTTTCCAATTTAAGTTTTGCTGCTGATTAAAGCAGGAACTACTAAAAACTGTTATCTAAGCGCACGGAAACAATTCCAATAAAACCACAAATTTACCTTGAAATAGCGCCGAAAACCCAAAAAAAATTGACGAAGATCCAAATACCTCAGAAAAAATAGGTTTCGTTTGGAATTTATGCCTATCTGAATATTATTTTATGAATTGAACAAATATTGTTTCTCTAATATCTTCAGTGTTTATTAGCCAATTTTAATGCGCTTTTCAGGAGTGATAAATAAATGGTTCTTAAGTTTCTTCAGAACAAAAATACAATATACATTACATATGGGCATTTCCACAGAAAGGTCCACCGGGGCCAAAAAATTAAAATTTCTTAAAAATGATATTTTTAACATTTTTAACATTAAGAAATATTAAAATTTAACAGATTTGAAAATATCTATTATAATCTATTATAGTTTTCAAAAAATTCGAATGCAAAGTCGCGAAAACGCATTTTTTGTCATTTTGACGTTTTTTAGGGAATTTTTTTTTTGAAAACAGCTTCTCAAACAGAAGCATCATGCTCAGTCATTTGTTTTCAAAATCACTCCTGTTATGTAAAAATAAATAATTCCAATTATTTTTGTCAATTTAAAAACATTATAACCATTTGTTCCTTAAATACTTTCCAACAACAACAATAACAAAAACATACATAAAAATGGTCACGTGCCAAATGTCACGTTACAATTTTTTTAAATTGAACTAAAAAAAAAAATGCAAGTCATCTTTGAAAAAAATCATAACCATTTTGAAGAGGCATCCATGCACAAGAGTTTAAAATTTGTTGCATTAAAATATTGCCACTGGATTCGCTAATATTGGCGATTGAATTGGTTGACCTCAAATGCCACTACCATTTTCTTCCGGTGACAAATGTCTTGAATTTTTCAATTTTCTTAAAAATGAAAAGTTACCCAAAATCAATCTTTCCACCAATGAAAGAGCTAATTAAATGCTATATGTTAAGCCTTTCAGAAGAAAAAAATATCGCTTCCTTTTAACCGTTTTTTTACTTTGAACGCGTACGAATGTCTTGTGCGCGACTGTGGAAATGCCCATATATATCCAAAATGAAATTAAATTTAAATTATTCAAATTATATACCGATTAAGTTCAAACTTCGTTTGCACCCTGTTTTAAAAAATCGAAACGCTTAATTATTTTCAGCTTCATTACAGCGAATTATAATCAAACCTAAATCCTTCAATTAAGCTCAATTAGCATCTAAAAAAAGCCCCCTAGACACCCTGTTATTAGAAGTATAAAAAATGCAACGATATTGTTTAAAAACAATTATATATGCCATACGATATTATAATATTCATGCTCTCATCTCGTGCGTGACCGAAAACGCTCTCACAATTGAACCGACTGCAAAACTGATAAAAGTTTCATTTATTTTTAATGTAAAAAAAACTACACTCGACAGAAGCCCTGAAAGTACTACCAGTATAAAAAAACATATTGTACATACACACCATAGTAATAAAAAATAAATTGCAAAGTTTTGATTACGCTGCTGTTAAATGTGGAGAGAATAAGTGGGCACGGGACCCGCACTAATGATAAGAATTCACCTCATCGACGTCATCGTCTTTGATCTAACAAAATGATAGTCATCAATACGTCCGATGTAAGTGCCTATATCTATTGTAAATATATGTATATTATTGGTGTCGGGTTATACAAATGGTTTGGGCTATCTGTATTTTATATAATTTTAGCTAGATTTCCTGCACTTTCAGCATTTGCACAAAACAAAAAAAGATGCGTAGACCCATCCGTGCTATAAGCATTTATATAGACGATGAACAGGTATACGATAACAACAATTATACTCCTACTGTGAACGTCCAATCATTAAATATTACTTAGCTGCAAATGGGGAAACTACCGGGCGATAAGCTTCACACGTGCAAAACATTTGCATTCTATTATAATATTTTGATATCATATTATTTCTATCAGTTTCACAAATCATTCAAGTTCCAGGTATCATACTACTAAATTTATGGGAATTTGTTTATTTACAAGTCGTAGCTGCATAACTGGATAGTTCACTTGGCAAACGATATATAAACTTATATTTAGCAGACAATGCTGACAGTTGATATACAACTTCAAAGAATAAGACAAATTAACTTCTGAATTTACATAAATCGTTATTACGCTGGCTTTAAACCGGCTTTATTGCATTAATATTATTTATAAATTACAAGACAAATAGCTTCTGTGTTTATAAATAGATTTTAATGCGCTTTTAAGGATAGATAGATATATTGGTTGAGAGTATATATTCTAAATAACAACTTTTTATGTGAAATATTACGCTTGCTATTCGGTTTTTATTGATTAGGGCGTAAAGGGGGAATGACATCCAACATCTGAAACAAACTTGTTCTGCGTATGGTATATACCTTTTAACATTTAAAAAATGACCGGTCTAGCTCTTATAGTTTTCAAGATCTCAGCTCTTATAACTTCATATATTCGTTTTAACGAATTTTTGATAAGTACAGGGTATACAAATGTCTAATCTATCTAATTGCAAACTTCCGGCAATATTCTGCAGAGTTCGATTTCTACAACTGCGGGCGTTTGACAGAGTTCTTTTCTTTATCTGAAAACCAGTTTGAATTCCACAACAACAGTCGTTTCGCAGAGTTCTTTTATTTAACTGAAAACCCATTATTATTTATTTAGCCCGTTGCAAACTCTTGCAGCAATCGGGCAATGTCAATATGAATAGATCAGTTTGTAAATACGTTTTAAAAACTTTAGCAAAAGCCACAGCTAGTCAAATGTTTATCTATCGTGACGGGCAAATCGAAACAACTTTAAGCCACATTTTTTAGACCCTTTACTTTAAAAAAGTAAAAAGGGTCTATTAACTTAGTGCAAAGAAGAAATGTGTGTAACACCCAAAAGGAGGCGTGGCAGACCCCATAAAGTATATATATTCTTGATCAGGACGACAAACCGAGTCGATATAGCCATGTCCGTCTGTCCGTCTGTCCGTCTGTCCGTCTGTCCGTCTGTCCGTCTGTCTGTCCGTCTGTATGAACACCTAGATCTCAGCAACTATAAGAGCTAGAGACACCATATTTGGGATTTAGGTTCTCCTAATCAGTAAGCAGCACGAGTTTGTTTTAGATTTTGGATACCTCCCCCCCTTCCCCCGCAAACCGCAAAAAGCTGCTGTAGCCACAGTTTTAAAGCTATTGATTTGTAATTTGGGATTTAACTAGTTTATGACATTCTCTATCGACGCTGTGAATTTTGTTTCGATCGAATAAGAAACAACGAACATATGCCACAGACAATTTGCCGCACTAGGCAGAGGGGGGGTGTGGTGTGCCTTGCATACGCGGGTAGCTTAGTGTGTGTGCGTCTGGTTGTGTTTGTATGTACATATACTCAAAGTAAAGGGTCTCCTACGGTCGGTTACGTCCGACTGTAGCCTCCGTCCCACTGATCTGCCCCGTCCCTATATTTTCTATTTCTATTTCTGCAGTATTTGCATGCACAAAGAAACTATTACAATAGAGTTGAGGGGTGTATGGGGGGACAGACACCAAAGTTCAATGTAGGCCAGTGTAAATAGAGTTGGAATACAGCGGGGCAAAATAAACAAGAACAACAGCTGAACAAAAAGCCAGCTAACATACGTGTAAAGTCCGAGAATGCAAAAAAAAAAAAAAAACTGGTAAACTACACTGCAAAAAGTTGTACAAAAATATATAAAAATCTACTATATAATTGTATATTTAATATTCCGTTTTTCTCCACGTGTAGTGATATTTTACGGCTATTTTAATTTCAAGCAGACAACAAATAAAACAATTTGATGTATACACCGCACTTGACTCGTTGATGGGTTTTGTTTCCAGTCAAAGGTAGAATTCTGGCTATAAATCAGCTTGAAAATGTACAATTAGCTCTCTGTTCTGTTCGCATCGACTGCGTGCTCTAAACGGAATGCCAAATTAAATAATTATATGAACTCTGTTTGCACTGAATAGCATTTAATTTTCGTAACCGCAGAGCAAATTATGCGCTTAAATGATGCATGAAAATTAAATATACAGTAGAATCCGGTTATAGCGACATTCAAGGGACCGACGATTTTACGTCGTTATATCCGGCAGACGCACTATCCGAAAGGAGCAAAAAAAAATTTTTTTTTTATATTATGGATGCCATGTTCGTAATAGGTTTTAAAATAAAACAAATTAATTTTTTAATCAAAACAAAAAATTTAATACAGTAGAATCCGGTTATAGCGACTTTCAAGGGACCGACGTCGTTATATCCGGAAGACAAAATCCATGATTTTGTTTCTTTTTCGTATTGAAAAAACACAAAATCCATGATTTTGTTTGCTTCTTTTAGCATTGTTAAAGAAATCAAATTTTCCTCTTTAAAGTTTTTTTTTTGTTCGGCACGTCGCAATATCCGGTTGAATTGAAATGAAAAATTGAATTGAAATTGAAAAATCTCGTCGTTATAAGCGGTTTGTCGCTAAAAGCGGAGTCGTTATAAGCGGAGGCCGTTTCATATAAGTTTGTATGGGGACCAACCAAACCATCGAGTTTTCGTCGCAATAACCGGACGGACGCTATAAGCGGCGTCGTTATAACCGGATTCTACTGTATATAATATGCATAAACAGATTTGCAACTGCCGCAATTGAAATATTCATATTCATACGAATACACTCATAATTGGGGGTATTAATGCCAAGTTAATAAGTTTACCTTAATTACTTGTTATTAGGTTTAATTAGCTGGTTAAGTCTGTCTGCTGAGGCGAAGTTACTGTGCTTCTAAAACTATTGATTAAATTAGAATTTTAATTATTACTTCATAACTTTTTATTTAATCCCTGCTTAATTATATCAGTAATATTTGTGATATAATAAATTTGTTTAATATAACTGAATATTTATTATATTAAAATTAATATTGCTTTATAATAAATAATGTTTTGAAATCCCCAATTTAAAAAAAATACAGAAATATTATTCTGTACTATTAATGTCCTAATACTATTTCTTTATAGTTAAAATATTGTTAATATATCTGTTTAGCTTTTTATTTACGAAGTGTTAATAGAAATAAAATTAATTGACTCAAATTAAATAAGTTTAACAATTTGTTTACAACATTGCCAGTCACATTTTATAACCATCTACAAACAAATTAAAATGGATATTTGATATTCTCTGCATTTTAGTGCAGTTTTTGGCAATAAGGGGAAAATTCTCCGTTGCATAATTTGAAGTTGAAGTTATGTGCAGCTGATGCAGCTTCAGTTGTTCGCCCTCGAGGGCTAACAAAATTCAAATTTAATTAAAATGCACACCGCATAGTTTTCATTATGAAAATGCCCTTTCGCTTAAAAGATGAATTATTCCCATTGCAGATATTACGAAGCTTCTATCTCTACAGTTAAATGCCGAAAAATATCTGCTCCATTAACTTGCAGTCAACTGAAAAGCATAAGTGATTAGTTCACAGTAAAAAACAGTTGAAACTGAGAAAGAAGAAGAGTAAACTAAAAAATTGCTTAAATTTATTAAAATTCTCTTTAAAATATTGCTTTTAATTTATAATTATTTACCAAGACTATATTGAGAAATATTTGTAGTTTTCGAGTGAATAATTTCATTTGTTTGGCTGAATTTATTTTATAATTAATATGCAGTATTGGGAGCAGCTGCGCAACTCACAGTGAGCGACAGAAATTTACGACCGCACACAATTTGAATTTATTTTGCATGAACGCTGCCCAGACACAAAAAGGCAAAAAATATCACAACTAAAGTACATATAAAAAATATAAAAATAAAATAAAGAAATGTTTTTTAATGCCCGCCAGTCACGTTCCACGTTCCACAAATGCACTCACTACTGTAAAGAGCCCAAGTGGGTGGAGGGTTGCGGGTGTCGTAGGGTTGTAGCCAGCCCCTCTTTGAGTGGACATGACAGAGAGGCGAAACTCTGCCATCGCTGCATGTAACAAAAGTTGACAACTCTGGCCAAGAGCTGCTCATGTGGCCAAGGATAGTTGGGATTCAAGTTTTGTGTTTCCCCTCTATATATCTCTTGCTCTCTCTCCCTCTCCCTCTCTCACATTGCCTGTCTGTCTATCTCTCTGAGTACAACACCATGAATGATTACAAACTTGTTGACGAGTGCAAATTAGCTGCGAGTGGTAAATGGGGCGGGGGGAAATGAATTCTTGTCAAGTCATTCAATTTTGTGGCAGAAAACGGAACTGAGAAATGCAAATGGCAACGTGGAAAATTGAGCAAATCAAAATGCAACCCTATGAGAGTAAAGTTTAGTTGAAGAAGTAGAATTTGGGCATTTGATATGCAGAATTCAGTCTGTTTAGTTCAAGTTTAGCTAAAATATATATAGAAATTTCAACTTTATAACATTCATTATTATCATAAACTTCCTACTAATCAAAGTAAAGTTTATTTTAAGATTGGGTATATTATGGGCTTTATTCCTACAGCTTATTTAAAGTTTACCTAATATATATCTATAAAAATTTCAGTTTAAAATTTTACTATTAATAACTTGATTCAAGAAATAGAATTTGGGTATTTTATGTTTGCACTATTTAAAGTTTAATTAATCTCATCTGACTAACCATATAGTACTTATTATCTTTGATTAACCTAAACTACTGATTATATTTAATTAATATATTCCCCATCTATTTTCCCTAGACGGGTTTAACCCTAACGCCCGAGATGCTGCTCTCCACCTCCGAGTCATCGACGCACAGCGCCTCCGAGGTGGCCGGTCGCCTGCAGGTGGATGTGCGAACGGGTCTTAAGTGGACAGAGGCTAAATATCGTGCCAAGATCATTGGGCATAACGAGCTCAATGTGATCGAGGAGGATCCCACATGGAAGAAGTACATTGAACAGTTTAGGAATCCATTGATTCTGCTACTCCTCGGCTCGGCACTGGTCTCTGTGATTATGAAACAGTTTGACGACGCAGTCAGCATAACCATTGCTATATTGATTGTGGTCACGGTGGCCTTCATACAGGAGTATCGTTCCGAGAAGAGCCTGGAGGAGCTCAAGAAACTGGTACCGCCCGAGTGTCATTGCCTGCGAGAGGGTCGTCTCGACACCTTCCTCGCACGTGAGCTGGTGCCCGGCGATGTGGTTCATCTGAATGTGGGCGATCGTGTGCCGGCCGATGTGCGGCTCTTTGAGGCTGTGGATCTGTCCATAGACGAGAGCAGCTTTACCGGAGAAACGGAGCCGGCGCGCAAGATCACCGATGTGCTGCTGAACAATACGAATGTGAAGGATCACAGCAACATGAAGAACATCGCCTTCATGGGCACCTTGGTGCGCTGCGGCAATGGCAAGGGCATTGTGGTCAGCACTGGGGAACGCAGCGAGTTCGGCGAGGTCTTCAAGATGATGCAGGCCGAGGAGGCACCTAAGACGCCGCTGCAGAAGTCCATGGACATACTGGGCGCCCAGCTGAGCTTCTATTCGTTTCTGATCATCGGCGTCATCATGCTACTCGGCTGGCTACAGGGTAAACCGCTCTCCGAGATGTTCAACATCAGCGTCTCGCTGGCCGTGGCTGCCATACCGGAGGGTCTGCCCATTGTGGTCACCGTGACTCTCGCTCTGGGCGTCATGCGCATGGCCAAGCGCAATTCGATTGTAAAGAAGCTGCCCACGGTGGAGACCCTGGGCTGTGTGAACGTCATCTGCTCGGATAAGACGGGCACCTTGACCAAGAACGAGATGACAGCCACGATTATTATCACATCCGATGGTTATATGGCCGATGTAACTGGCGCTGGGTATAACGATCAGGGTGAGATTCACATCCGGCATTGCAACAATGTCGAAATAGCCAAAACGAACATCACCAATCTGCTGGAAATTGGCGCCGTTTGCAATAATGCCTATATACAGAATGGCACGTTGCTCGGTCAGCCGACAGAGGGCGCTCTGGTGGCGGTCGCCATGAAGAACGGCATGTATGCCACGGCCGAGAACTATGTGCGCATTCAGGAATACCCGTTCAGCTCCGAACAGAAGATGATGGCCGTCAAGTGTATCCACAAGTACAACAACAACAAGGAGGAGCTATTCTTTGCCAAGGGTGCCCTGGAGACCCTACTGCCCCAATGCACCAAGTATCAGTTTGGCACCCAAACGATGCCATTGACCAAACAGAATGAGGCGGAGTTTCTGGCCGAGGCCTACGAGATTGGACGCAAGGGTCTGCGAGTCTTGGCCCTGGCCAAGGGACGTTCCATGCAGGACTTGATCTATTGCGGCCTGGTCGGTATTACCGATCCACCCAGGCCCCTAGTCCGGGAGTCTATTGACATGCTAATGCAGAGCGGAGTTCGAGTCAAGATGGTCACGGGCGATGCACAGGAAACGGCAATGGCGATTGGTAAGTCGATTTTTCTATATAGAATACATCTTTTGGAAGGGATTAGGATATTTAATAATATATAATTAGTCAATATTCCTTTCCGAATTTATAGAAAAGTCTGTCAGTCGGGACAAACAGTCTCAGAAAGTAAAGTATTATAATTATTATCAATTAATCAAATCTCATAAATAAAGTCTTACTTAGTTAGTCGACTAATTTATTCATTTATTTTGAATTTAAAGTGGATTAACTTATTATAAACCCTTTTACATAGTTGCCTCACCACATACATGGAAAAACTTATAATTCGTTTCAAAGAAAGGCTTTCAACTTGGCTAGAAAATTTCGTTTTTCCTTGGCTGATTATGCCAAACTCTAAACTCAATTAGAAGCTCTTTAGCATCAGCTCATGTAAGCCACAAATTGTTGGCTTTATCCTAAGTGCTGACACGCCCTGAAACTATGCAAATAAATTAGTCAACGCAGCGTAATTAAAAGTGGCAACACTGCCCCGCCCACAATGTGCCGTAAAAACCGCAATTTATGCTTGACACTGAAATATTTTCCAAGATTGGACTATGATGTATGCGGTCGAAAGGGTGATTTTGGAGTTGGGCCAAGGGCTTAGCTCGTTTGAAGCATATGAATGTGTGTGGGTCTACGTCTGTCTGGGGCTAAAAAGTCAAGGGTTGCCGGACAGCCCCAAAAGTGTATGCAAACAGAATTAATTAACCAGAGGGAGAGGAAGCTGTCGAAAGTTTTAGTTTCAGTTTCAGTTTTAGTTCGCCTCAAGTTGAGTTTAACTTGCAGCTTCAATGCGAAGTTGAAGTTGGAGTTGAAGTTTGGGCTCAGCTGCACTTATATTCCCGAAAGATGCGTGTGAGATGTGTGACAACTCTAGACTCATCTCGAAGTACACTTAAAGAAAAGACATCTAGAATGATATGAGCTCTTTCCCGCGTTCAACTATCTATGAAATTGTTTTACTGAGTAAATCATTTTAAATAAAATCTTTTTAATTGCTTAATTTAAATGCCAGCTATTTCTTATAATGGAATGGTAATTTCTCGCAGTGCACTGTTTAACTCTGTGTGTCATGAACTTTACAAGTTTTGCGCTATTGCAAGCTGCATTAAAACTGCCAGCAAAAACGCTTTGTGTTGTGTTGTTCTGTTCTGTTTGTCATGGAGAAACTTTTTCATTAACTAGTCGTCGTGTACAGGATTCTAAGTTTAAGTAGTATTTAAATTGAAACGCGAAATATGCGGAGCAGAAATTGCATTTGCCAAGGAATGAAATCTAGCCGCGAAGGCAAAGCGAGTGCAGCAAATTGGAAAAGATAGCACACAAAGAGCGCAGGAAAATGGCAGAAAAAATTGAAAAATTGGTAAATGGTAAATGGGGTAGAGCTGTCTAAAAGTACAGCTGCTAGATGGGGATAAATAAGGAGAGAGAGAGAGAGAGGGAAATTGTGTGTGTTTGCGATAGGAAAACCCTCCGAACATACCTTTTGCTACGTTGTCCTGGCCACCCTGCGGGCATCAACAAACGACGACAACGGCAACAACAAGCGTGTGGCAAGGCCCATATCTAATATCCTGGAGTTGAAGTAGCAGAAGCAAAAGCAGAAGCATCAGCAACAGCAGCCGCATCGACAGTCGCTGAAATAATTAACTGTGCCCCAAAACTCCCCATCGTCAGCGTCATCGTCATCGTCATCTCAGCATCAGCGCCAGCACTCATCACAGTTATCATCATCATCATCATCATCGTCATCATGTTGCACAACAAAATCATCATGCATATCATGAACATCATCATCAATCGTGCGCAAGGAACAGAAATTCATCAGCATGGACAACAGCTACTCATCCCAGTCTCTTTCACTTTTCCAAACTTTCATCAGCTCTCTCGTCTATCTACTTTTTTTTCGCTCATTCCCTTGCTCTTAGAAAAAACTTCAATTGACTTTGTTTGCAGTGCTCTTGGCCAACTCGCTAACTAAACTTTTGTAGGGTATGCCAATTTTATACATTTTGCAACAAAATTAAAAATGCTTAAAATATAAAAATATTAATATAATCAAGAGCAAATCTTATAGAATTTATAACTAATGAAAAAATAAATAAAATGAAACAAAGATAATTGAATAAAAAATCAGAATAAATTGAATGAAATATATATAAAATAAAATCTATAAAAATTATAAACAATAGGGTAATTATAAATTAATTCGTTGACAATTTTATATTTATTTTGTCAATTGTTGACTATTATTTACCCAAGTATTTATTACGTATTGCCCATTTTCTGTGCCAAATTCTTTATCACAAATATGTATACCCCATATTTTCCCTTTAATGCCGGCACTTCTAGGAATACAACCAAATTTCCCTTGTACCTTGTAACAATTTTCTATGCTATTTGCTATTTTCTTCTGCTTTTTTTGTTGTTACATTTCCCCCTTTGCAGCAGTGAATAACGGCATAATTATAGAATACCAGAGAGCAGGTTTCACGGCATTGCTCTTTGGTGTTTGAGCTAGGAGTGAGTTGTTAACTGAATTTGATTTAAAGCCCTAAAGCTGCAAACTGCTGAATATTGATTGAAATTTGCGACTTTCACATTGTAAATGAGCAAATGGGGCGCCCTTCCCCTGGCTTGCTGGGAAATGCTTCCTGCCTTTGGACTATATTGTTATTACTGAGACCAAAATCCGCTTAGAGCGGATCGACTACCTAATTGGCCGCCAACTTTGACCCCTGACCAGTTTTGGTTGCACTAATCCTTAGTAATTTGTTGTATACGTACTTCCATATCTTTGAATTTGCAAATAGACAGACAGACGGCTAGACAGACAGCTAGATGGACTGACGGACAGACTGCTAATGCAGACGTAATTAAGTTGATGTATTTCATTTTCAATTTTGCTGCCAATTATGCTAGCCGTAATGTCTTTAGCTGAAGATTTCCCCCTGTTTAATTTGTAAGGAGTTTCAGTTTACTTTGGTGTTATTTCCTTTTGGAGTGGTAACCACAAATTGAGATTTAATTTAAGACATAAATACATTAAGAGGTAGGCTTAAAGCTTGAAATAACTGTAGTTATTCTTAAGTTCTTTGAGCAAAAGCGGAGCCAACGTTAGGCGCCATAAATTCATAAAGGGCTTTTTTGCTGACCCAACGATCTGAAAAAGCGAAGAAAACCGAAAAGATAACTATCTTAGAGCGACATTCAAACTAGTAAGTGTATTTATACAATTTATCGAAATTTTCAAGTTGAAATCCTAGAAATAGAAATTACTAATTTTGAATTCATGGTTTTAACCGTATCTATATTATTATGCCTTCGACAGCAGGCACATTAAAGTCACTTGGAGCAGCTGTTAGACACGCATTAATTGTCAATTAGGGCGCACAATCCGAGACTCGGAGCTGCACTTGAATAAATCTTAATCAATGCCACAATTTCCGGGCTTGCGTCACGCCCTGATCTGCCGTTGTTGCTGCAGTCATTCAGTCATTGTTGCACTGATTTCTCCTCAGCCAGGCTGACACATATCCAATTAGCGCAATGCACTCGCAAATGTGAGTCGGAGCTGAGAATTCTGTGTGTCTCTGCTACTGATTTTCTCACAATCAGCACATCAGCATCAACGGCAGCATGCTGATTTGTTGGGCTGCACAACAAGGATAACTGCAGGCAGGATATGTACAAGTCGCAAACCCAAGCGGAAGACTGAGATAATCACACACGAAGCGATTGCCATGACAGGAAGCAGGCAGCAGGCAGCAGGCGGCAGTAGGTACTCCAGGGAGAGGAAAGTCTAAAGCGTTGAAAGAATTGTCACGTACAGGAAAGTCGCTCAATAAACAGCAGCAACAAGACTCGCCCCTTAATACACACACCCGCACGCCAGGCACGCCCATATGCTGTCAGCTACACTGCAAGAAATGCTCTCAAAAAATCTCTCTCTAAAATGTTGAAAATATTAAAACGTCGCCTTTTTAAAAAGCAGAGACACAGCTCGCGCTACGCGCCTTATTTAAAAATATAATATAAAATTAAAAAAAAATTGATTTTATGGTTTAATTATGCTTTCTTGCAGTGTACCCCAATAAATGCAAATGTCACTTGCACACAGTTTCCGTTCCCATTACCAAAATGAAAATTCTCTCCCTGGAAATTGTTATTGTTGTCGTTGTTGTTGTTGTCGCTTTGATTTTTCCCTGGCAACAATCAAAGTGGCAACTCAAGTGGCAAGCTTGTTGCATGCTGCATGCGGCAAGTTCGTTTCACATTTTCATAAACTTGGCCATCATTTTCATTTGCTTTGGCAAAAACTTTGTAAACTTCTCTCTAATCCGCTTTTCGCCTGCGGTTTTTTGCTCTCTCTCTCCTCCACAGCGACAAATTTTCGATATACAAAATGCTATGTAAAATGCTGAGCTAAAAAGCTCTCTCTCTGTGAAACTTTTCCCTCAACTCTTGCACTCGTTTTAAGTGCAACTTTGTTTGTGGCACAGCCAAAACTCACTTCTCTATGCATTCCCAACATTTTCCCGCTGCTCTGCGTTTGACTATATAATCTTTTTCTGACTAATTTTTGGCTAAAAACTAAATTTGTCAGCTTGGTTTTTGTGGAGCTCCGGATGTAATGCTGCTTTTTGTGTCCGAGCTTTCGCTTTGATTGACAATGCTCTCTATAAAGAGTTTTCAGACTGAGAACAGTTGCACAGTAGGATCAGTTGTATGTATATCAAATGCAATGAATGGTTTAAATACAATTGATAAGTAAAGATATCTAGGGAAAATGACAATAGCAATTGCTGTTTTCTAGACTTAACCTTTGGACTTGCAGCAATTCGAGTTGTAAATGTTGCACAAAAGCTACACTAATCTTCAACTAATCCCCTGCCTTTGGCTAGTTTCCCTTTTGTGTTGCCACAAAGGTTAAAGGACAAGGCAAGCGTAACTTTCCAGGCAATTTAGCGCTGAACTGTTGTAGAAAGCAACAGTTGAAGTTGAAACGGAAAGGGCATGCCAAAGTAGTAATGGTTGAAACTTAATGCAGTTAGCTTTAAATGTAGAGATAATATAGCTAGCTCAGGGTTTTTGCTATTAAATTTAGAAAAACTTCGGGCCCACGTTGGGCGCCATTTGTGGCCTGTACTTATATGAAAGTCATGTAGAATAAAATGGCGCCCAACGTGCGTTCAAAACACTAAGTACCTCGAAATATCTAGAAACATAAATAGAGAACTTCGTGACAAAATGGCGTCCGATGTGAGTTTGCAGCCCTCGGTTGAGGGTTTCAAAATATATATTGAGCTTTAACTAAGAAGCAGAAATTTGCGTTCACCTGAAGGTATGCCATGCCCACCTACTCAGTTATCTCGGGCTGTTGTTCTTTTTGCACTTGAGTGCATTTGCAAAGTGTACCCCAGGCAGCAACAGCTGCTGGGGGGAAGTCGCAGCTACAACAACAATGGCCGCTGTCGCAGCGCCATTTTTCATTATGGCACCCGCGTATTTGTCTTGGGCATCCATTTCTCTTGCTGTTGCCCTTTCTTTTGCCGTATAGTTTTCAGTTAAAGCGCGCTGGAGTAAACAATAACAACAAACAACCAGCTACAGTGGGGCGAAATTTTACTGGCAAATGAGCAAAAAAGCCAAACGTAATTAAAACGCATTCAGCGTCAACTTCAACATCATCAACATCCCCAACTTCATCATCGTGCTCATCATGTTGCCTTTCTTTATCATTTGCTGCTCTTGCAAATGTTTTGTCCGTGCGAGACAATTAAAAGCAGCGTTGCAGTCCACAGCCAAGGGATATCTTTCGCTGCCACATCCTGCAGGAAATGGCAAAGGTGGGCCAGCCTCAGTCCAGCGCTGGACCGTTGGCCACGATGCAACTGCAGCAACAGTTTCTGTTCTGTCAGCATCTTCGCTCCAGCTAAATTAAAATTAATGCACAAATTTTGAATGTGCGCAATTTTCTTGGCCAAACGGTTGGCGGTTGCCATTTTATGATGGCCAAACGATGTAACTAGCCCCGACCATCAAACTGTCTACCCGCTTTCAGCAAGCCATTTAAGTGCTCCAGAATTTGCTCAACATTTTATATTAATTTTTAAAAATATTTCATCATACTCTATTAAACACACCATTAAAGTTTATGTTGCATATTCTTTTATATTGCTTTGCTGTCAAGTTAAACTGCATATAAAACTTTATTTTATTGCAAGCTCTTAACTGGATTTTGAAATATATTTCATTGCCGAAATAAATGCATTTTTATCGATAACTTTTAAGCGCTACAGATTTTGCAATAAAAATGTAGCAGTTTATGAGTTTGAAATGGCAATAAAGCATAGAAATTTTGGTGTAAACGGATTTAAGCAATCGTAAAATTTGATTTTGCTTTAAGGATCAGCTCAAAGTATAAAAGCAGAAAGTCGATATTTTCTTGTACATATAAGAGGTATTCTTAGTCGAATAACTCCTTTAAAAACTTTAAAAAATCAGCAAAAATTTGCCATATATTTTATATATGTATATTTTAAAATGGGAAAAAAATTTATTTTAGTGGAATTAAACTCAAATTTCTATTAATTATAAACTGAACTGAAATAAATGCTTTATATCACAATACAAAATAAGAAATATTGTTTTATTTCTGAGGCTTTTATTACGTTAATAAAAGCATTTAATTTATTTTAACCCATCAACTTTTAAGTTTACACCCTGATGACATATCAAATAAAAAATCTCCACTAATTTAGCAGTTGCATAAACAATATGAAAATTAAAAAATGGCAATTTCCATTTACAATTGTCATCTGGCAGTCAAAAGGCCATCAGACACCTGTTCACAATAACTTTATGGCCTGCGATGACTCGTATTGTCATTGACCGCAAAAACACCAACAACGGCGACCAAAGTGCTCGCAGATAAAGCATAATCTGTAAATATTTTGCCAATATATCTGTGGAAAAGAAAAAACTGCGAAATCAAATGGATTTGCAATTTCAATTGCTGCCGATGACAGCAGTGCAGCTGCCACATCATTTCCATAAACGGAAACATTAAAATAAAATTAAATAAAATAAAAATATACATTTTTAATTATATTATTTTACCGTACAAGCTCTTAATTGATATATTTATTTATGAATAATTTTAAAAATATAAAATTTTAAATTAATTATTTGTAAATTACAGCTAGAAATATTAAAATAAACCTAGGTATATTTATTATTTTATTTTATCGATTCTATAAACAAGTTTTTAATGTTTATGAATCCTATTTTCTATAAATAATATTCATTTATTTATCGATTTATTTTGTTAATTACAGCAAACCTAATTGGCATCGATACCATACATCATCAGACGCTCTCCGGCCAGGAAATCGATCAATTGAACGAACATCAGCTGGACAAGGTGGCCAATAATGTGAGCGTGTTCTATCGTGTCTCGCCGCGACACAAGCTGGAGATTGTCAAGTCGCTGCAGCGCACCGGAAACATTGTGGGCATGACCGGAGATGGCGTCAACGATGGCGTCGCCCTCAAGAAGGCGGACATTGGCATTGCCATGGGCAAGAATGGCACCGATGTGTGCAAGGAGGCGGCCGACATGATATTGGTCAACGATGATTTTCACACCATAATGTGAGTACAAATTCTATTCATCAGAGCTCGCAATAATCGGTCTTAACTTGGTCTCAACTTCTTTACTGACACGATGCATTAGAGCATAGCTCTTTTGCTCTTTCTTATGGAGTGAGCGAGCTCGTATGTGTGAGAGCTCTGCCTTGTATGCAAAGTAAATCAAAGAACAATTGCGTGTATTTTTTCTCTTTCGTCGATGCTCCCAAGCTTGCGAGCCCAAATTCAATTATTATTATTCTAGAAGTTTTGACCGTTCTGTGCGAGCTCTGGTATTAATTGATATCTACATCTTTCCATATCTAACTATATCTCTCCCTCTTGCAGTGCGGCCATTGAGGAGGGCAAGGGCATCTTCTACAACATACGCAACTTTGTGCGCTTTCAGCTGAGCACATCGATCGCTGCGCTGGCTTTGATTGCGCTTGCGACGCTAATGGACATCGCCAATCCGCTGAACGCCATGCAGATACTGTGGATCAACATCATTATGGACGGTCCTCCGGCGCAGTCGCTGGGCGTGGAGCCCGTGGATCACGATGTGCTGAAGCAGAAGCCGCGCAACGTCAAACAGCCGATGATAACGAAGGCGGTGGTGGTCAATGTGCTGCTGAGTGCCAGCATTATAGTGCTGGGCACATTGTGGGTATTCCAGCGGGAGATGGCCGACGGCACCTTGGGCAAGACGAAGCGGGACACCACGATGACGTTCACCTGCTTTGTGTTCTTCGATATGTTCAATGCGCTGTCCTGTCGATCGCAGACGAAGAGCGTTTTCACGATTGGATTGACCACAAATCGCATGTTCCTGCTGGCCGTTGGCTTCTCGATAGTGGGCCAAATGCTGGTGGTTTACTTTCCGCCGCTGCAGATGGTGTTCCAGACGGAGGCGCTGACACCCTACGACATACTCTTTCTGGTCACGCTGACCTCGTCGGTGCTGGTTGTATCGGAGATCAAGAAATGGTTCGAACGCTCGCTGGAGCGCAAAATGTACAGCACACGATCCGAGCTGGATTTTGTATGACAAAACGCAAGCGCTAGAGCCGAGTTGCAACATCCGAAAGCCGAGTAAATTATTCAACAAAAAAATGATGAAAAAAATCCAAAAAAAATAGCAAAACTATGCAAAAACCAAATGAGGAGCGTGACGGCAACAAGAGAAAGAGAGCGAGAGAGAGAGAGAGCAGCATTAAAACGTGTGTTTTTTACATTTTACATTCAAAAAACGTTGACAAGAATTTCGAGATAAGCGGAGCAACATTTATCTCTGGATGGCAACAGCAAATTCCAATTGTAATTTGAATTCCTAATACGGTTTCTATCGATTTCCTATATTTAGTAGCCAAAATGTAAGCTCTACAAAATTTCTATTTTAAATATTATATTTGATTTTATCTTGAATGTGTGTTCGTGCTGCGTTTTACGTTTGTTTTGCACAAGTTAATTCAAATTCTTAATTGTAAGTAGGCAAATTTGCATTAATGTAACCGTATTCGTATAGTTTGTATAGTTTTTTGCTAAAGCAAATCCCTCTCTATCTGTATATCTCAGCGCAATCGATCAGCAAGGATTCGAATTGCGCTTTTAGTTATTTTTAGTTTGCTCTTCCATTTACTAGATAACATTTAAATACCTATACTTAATGTTTACGTTTAAATTCTCCATTTAAGATCGTATTGAAATGTTTCAACATTTTTATGTGATATTATTTTAAGCACAACAAACACACAAACATTTCACAAATAAATCATTATGATTTGATTCTTAATTACTTTGCTCAAATAAAACCTGAAACAAACGATGAATTCTTGGTTCTTTTCATTTATTTAATTACTGCTTATTATAACTAATGAATAATTACCATTATTGATTAATAAATATTATCTTTCAGCAACAGCAGCTACAACAAATTCTCGACAAAGTGTAAAATGAAATGTGCAACAAGAAAAGCAGAGGCAGCAGGCAAGATGGATAGGTGAAAGCTGAAGGCAAAAGCTTAGCAATTGGTTTTTTCTCATTATTTTGTTAATTGATTTATTCGGTACCCAAGAACAATGTTAACTCTAGCGCGCGAACTGGAATATTTTTACAGGCAATTCAAAATAAACAAATATTTATTTCGATCGCTTGCATTTACAATAAATATTTGCGTATTTTGTATGAGTCGAAAAATGAGAAAATTTCTTAAATATTTGTTAATAAAACAAGCAAAATTACGTTTAAATCTAAACAAGATTTATTACAAGAAAAGCAATAAAGAAAACACAATAAGAGTAGCCCTGATAAATTAACGTATAAACTAAAATTACTACTGATCAACTTATCAGGCCTGCCCTTATTATAAAAATAATTTCAAATTGGTTTTTACCAAATTCAAAGCAAGGCTATAAAAAACTGCAAATAGACAAAGTTTCTTTAATATATAAAATATATATAAAAGCAGCAAAAAATTAACACGTTTAACTTAATAATATAAAAATCAATAGCAATTTCACATTCAATTCATATTTCGACACCGAATCTTCTTCTGGCACTGTTTCTTTCACTTGAATTTCACATGCCTTTTAACTGGGGGAAATCCCGGAAAATCCTAGGAAAAGCAAGCTATTCACTTCAGCAGCATCTTTTGCACTAATCGATAGTTTTGTCGATAGCTTAAATAATATTTAGAAAGCAAACAATTTGCATAATTTAAAGGACCAAGCATATATATTTCCAATTGTTAACACACACTTACAAGGCATAACTAAGCTCTCATATCACACACACACACGCTCATATATCATGGCAAAGAAAATATTACAAAAAAATACGAAAAACAAACAACAAAAAACAAAAAAAAAAGGAAATTGATTTAAATGAAATGAACAGGAGGAAAAGCAAGTAATGAAATTGTCATAATCATCACCCACACGCAAATACATATGAAACATCTCATCCACAAATGGTAACAATAATTAGTAACTTAAGTGTATTTAATTAATTAACAAACTAACAAAAATATGTGAATGTCTGAATATTTAACTAAATTTATATTGCATCCAATATCTAACGAAATATCAGCGTCAAATAAAAACAGGTATTACACAATTAATCCATTTGATTACAGAGACAAGAAACCAGAATTCAAATTATACCATTAGAATATATATTAATATATATTTAGTGCAAATACTAAAACGTCATGGCTTGAAATACTAAATACATAGCATAAATGCAAACTAAACCAGACACTTGAATAGATATCGTAAATTTTAAAGTACTACTTGAAGCTCAAAACAACTTTGATTAACTCTCAACTTAAGCTCTAATTATAGTTAATTTAATTTTCATTTAATTGTACAAAACTCCGGCGTTAGTTTGTTTCCTCTCTTCGAATCAAAGAAAACTATCTGCTTACCACAACCATATAACTAACTAAAACTATGTCTAACTGTGCTATTAAATGTAAGCCTATATGATATTTACATGGAATGAATATCCAAATTCAAAGAGCTAAATAATACGAGAATTTCAAAAATATTTCCATCGATTCAAGCGATTTAAGACTACGTATAATTTCAGCAGATTGTTGCCATTACTCGCTCCACAAATCGAATAAAAACAACTAAACAACTAAATAAATTATACAACTACCAAATAAACTTAGTACCACTACGAGTACGATATGAATTAAACCAATCTAATTTATATGTATTATTATCACATGATAAAACCCAAAACCAAACTGATTACAAATATTTACTAATAAAAATAAATTTATGTAGTACAATACCATGATATATTCTTTAATGGGGCGTTGGTATTATTAGTTTTAGATATTTTGCAGAATGCAATTGAGAAAAAAAGTGGGTCTTCCGCAAAATAGATCTGTTGCTTTTTAATTATGAGGCAGATTTATAAAACATGTAGAAAACTAATATCTCGACTGTATTAAATTAGTTTTTTGATTTCAAATAGTAGTTTGTAGAAATATTTATATGGATTTTAATTTTAATTTTTTATTTTGATGTTCGACAGTGGCGTTAAGGAATTCGAAATCCAATGTATCGGTTTCGCATGGTTTTAGCGAAAACTTAAGCCCAGGATGATCCAGTGAAGGGAAGTCCTGCAACCAAAATAAGAAACACAAATTAGTCTTAGGTAGTTTTCTTCAAAATCTCTGCTTACATCGATGAAGTTCTGATCCCATTCTTTACCGAGTTGTAAAGTAAGAGGCGACCTTGAATCACGCTTATTAAGCACTTGTTCCAGTCGAGCTATGTCCGTAGTTAGAAAGTTCTTAGCTAATTGATGGTCGGACAGGTTGATCAAGCGCAGACTGGAGCAGTTCTCGACAACATCCAAGAGTTCGAGGCCGTTGGGCGGGCAGGGCATGTTCAATAGATGCAGTTCCTTCAAATGCGGCAGCTTGCTACAAATACTGCGCAATTCAATATGTTCTACACCATTGTTGTATAACACCAGACGTTGCAGCCTATTGGATTCACCAATCCATTCACCCGCAAGGTCAAAGTAGGTATTGTTGTTGAATATCACAGATACCACCGTCGAATGCCATTTCGAAAACACAGTTTCCAAAAACGTATTGTAATTCCGAATGGTGTGCATGGCCAGACGTCGCAATTGCGGCATTTTGAAATGAAGGCTCCCAAGGAAAAGGTACGGCAATGGATAATCGTCCACGATTAGTTCCTCCAACATCTTGCATTGGGGAATATTGAAAAAAATTGGCGTATGTGATGATTGGTAAAAGTAATTTATTATCGCCAGCTTTCTTAGTGTCAGTTTAATGAATGCCCGTTTCAAAGGGCGAACCTTTATGGATTTGCAACCGATCAGGCTCAACTCCCTCAGGTGCTCCCAGTGCCCAAGATGCCTTCCAGTGGTCGCGCTGGTCAATGACAGTTTAGTCAGATTGGGAAATAACTGATGCAGGAACAGAGTCTGCTTATCCGCCAAATTGCTATTTGTTTGCCACAGTTTACATTCCAAATGCTGAAGTCTACCAAAACGATAAGACGTCCACTCGCCGAAATCTTCCAAATCGACTCCAATTAGGATCAACTTCTCCAGCGATGCACTTGCGCAGCTCAGGAATTTGTGCATTATGTTAGGGCTTTCCACGAAGTAGTCCATTATATCTGCATCAATTCGCGCCATTTTCTGGCGCTTCCAAAGATACTGCGTATTCGAACACAAACGTTCGGAGATTTGCGCCAGCGCTATCTGATCTTTAAAATCCTTCACATATTCCAGTATTTTGAGCTGGCAATCGTCGTTTAGCTTGTCGAACATTTCCATGACGAGCTGTAATTGAATATATCACTTATTTGAAGCAATTGAACACAATACTACAGTGTCGTGACCTACGTTTTAATTTTTGGCATGCGAGATTAAAATAAAGACGGTCAGCTAGAGATGGGGTTCGCTTCGATTTCGATTCGATTTCATCGATTTGCGATTTATTGATATATTATTGATATGTGCAATTGTTGCACGCTGAGCGTACGAACTGTATTATCACCAATTCTACAAATTTCAATTAAATCGGTCCATTATTAAAAGAATGATGATTAAGTAGTTGTTGGCTGTGCTACATACATATAACATCCCGATATACTATTCACTTAAAAACAGGTGTAAATAAACAATATTTTACAAAAAAAAAAATAAATACTATTTACACTATACCTACTATACACAAAAAATTAAACTCTGATCGAAGTGTACAGACTCACAACTTTCCGATATTAAGTATTTTATACGATGTTACACAGTTCAGCTTCAGAGCTAAACTGAATAATATTTTGTTTAACCACATACACATTTGAATTCAGGAATGCCAGGAATGTCTTGGATATCTTAATCCCACAAAAAAAAAAAAAAAAAAATACTATTTACACTATACTTACTAAACACAAAAGATTGAACTCTGGTCGAAGTGTACAAACAGACTCACAACTTTCCGATATTTAGTATTTCTTACGATGTTACACAGTTCAGCTTCAGAGCTAGACTGAATAATATTTTGTTTAACCACATACACATTTGAATAGAGAAATGACAGGAATGTCATGGATATCTCATTCATACAACTCTGCCTTTTGTATATCTATGGCAGCATGCCATATTAGATTCAAAATATATTTTAAATCGCATACTGTACGTACGAACAAGGGTGATCTATGGTACAGGGTATAAGACAGTGGGATTGCCATTAAAGTAAAGGGTCTAAAAATCCAAGATCGAACCCAGCTCTACTGCTAGCGTCTGTGTATCCATAGAGGCGCCTAAGCAGTTTGGAACCTCCCCTCCCTCTCCTCCTCCTGCAACTGAGTTCGGGTCGGAACTAGCTTTAAATTAAATATTAGCAGCTAGCAGTTTGTTTCCAAAATTTACAGTATAAGCTTAAATTGTAGACAATATTTAAGAATCAGCTAAAATAAATGTCTAAGCCACAGCCAGAACTTAAACAAGCACGTGTGTTTGATTTTTCAAAAGCTATAGGATATAGTCAGCCGATGTCGCCAATTTTTTTTATAATATATTTAGATTATTTTTCTAGATTTTTGGTGAAAATTTATTTCATAGCACTTTATGTTTTATCATGTTACCAATTATAGTATATTTCGCTATAAATTTTAGCTTTTATTAAAATAAAAGAAATTATTAAACAAGTTTTATTTTGTTTTAAATTAATTTTATTTCCATAAAAGGCATAATTCATTCAAGGCATGTTATTTAACAGAAGGCTGTTAGCCGCTCAGCGCACGTTTAACAGTGGACGTCAGCTTGGATCGACACCAGAACTGAATACACGGGCTGAGTCGATTTCGTTTTGGCTGGATACCAGGCGAACAGAACTGGATAGCAAGCCTATTGTAAAATAAATTAGCCTGGTTTCCAACCAATCCCGTTGTAAAATTGATTAGCCTGGTTTCAAACCCAGTTCTTGCTTACAATCAGTATATAAAATATAGCATACTTTAAGGCTGCTGCTTATATTTGAACAGGCTGCAGCACAGACCTTGCCTGCTTTCAGGCTGCAGTAGAAAAATCAAATATAAGCAGCAGCCTAAAAGTATGCTATATTTTATATACTGATTGTAAGCAAGAACTGGGTTTGAAACCAGGCTAATTAATTTTAGAACAGGAATGGTTGGAAACCAGGCTAATTTATTTTACAATAGGCTTGCTATCCAGTTCTGTTCGCCTGGTACCCAGCCAAACCGAAATCGACTCAGCCCGTGTATTCAGTTCTGGTGTCGATCCAAGCTGACGTCCACTGCAGAGAGCTGCATCGGGCATGATCGAGCCTGCTCGATTAGACTTTGCGCAAACCATTCACAACTCAGGACAGGTCGTCGCAAAACCAATCACGAACGGGCAGCAGGGCTGCCAATTTAGCCACTTTGTGGCTAGATCTAGCCACTTTTTGATCGGGTTAGCCACTTTTTTTTTCGGAAATGCTATCACCACAAATCTAGCCACTTTTTGGTTTCATTTAGCCACTTTTAGCCATTTTGTTCATTTGCACTTTTGAACACAAATTTCGGTTTGATAATGCTGCGTTTAACCAAATTGGGACTAGATTTTACTACTTCACTCGTGTAAGTGCCTTCAAATTGTATGAAGATGACCTTTTTTTTTTTTTTTTTGCTTGTTCATCAAATTTTGTCGTATTTCAACTAATAATACTTGAAAAAAACATTTAGCCATTTTTAGCCACTTTTTTCGTCAATTTTAGCCACTTTTGGCCCAAAAAATCTGGCAGCACTGACGGGCAGCAGCATAATCCGAACCGAGTTCGTTCGATTAGCTTGCTTGCTCGACGCACTGGTCGAAACTGCTTGTTTGGTTCGAGCATGATGCTGGAAAATGCTTGAACGGAAAAAAACGAACGACACGGCCGAAGCATTAAACTCAGACTTCGGTCATGCTGCGCTTGCAATAAATAACAACACGGGACGTAAACAAAATATTGCAAGATTTATTTATTAAAATTATAGACTGTGAATAGAAGCTAGTCCAAATGTCGATCGTTTCCCGCGGCTCCATCGTGCCGATATCTAAAGAAGCGCTGCTGAAGTCCTACAATCAGCGGCTGCGAGATGATGTGCGCTGCATGCTGGAAAACTTTGAAGAGATTCTGAAGCTAGCGCGAAGAGACAGCCACGGTCAAATCTCAAAAACAACACAATGCGAACAGGACGCCCTGGAAATGCAAGTGCGCGCCGCCAACATCGTGCGAGCTGGTGAATCATTGATGAAATTGGTGGCCGATCTGAAGCAGTATTTGATATTGAGCGACTTTCATGCGGTGAACGAGGCAATAACAAACAATTCCCAGCTCTTTCGGGCCACGCAAATCGAGTGCGACAAGAAGCTAATGAAGCTGCGGGACGAGATGGCAATGGATCTGTACGATCTCGAGGAAGAGTACTACACGAGTATATTTAAATAGGTGTAATGTACCACTGTTAAACGTGCGCTGCGCGTCTAACAGCATTCTGTTAAATAACATCCTTGCCTTTTATGGATTTTACATATAAATATAAATAAATAAATAAGTACTTCTAGTGGAGATATCGTTATGAAATTTTCACCAAAAATCTAGAAAAATAATCTAAATATATTATAAAAAAATTGGCGACATCGGCTGACTATATCCTATAGCTTTTGAAAAATCAAACTTATACTTATTTACAGTATAAGTAAAGGGCGCCTGATTTCAAATAGTACTACACAAATCACAATCATGCCATTATTGCTATAAAAAAACAGCATACTGGCAGTGTAATGTCGATTGGTATTATTTATAGATGTAAATAATATATATGTATTTTAAGTGTATAATACAAGTTTAGTTTTTATATTACATTATTTGAACATTGATGCTATATCAGAATACATATCTTTCGAATCACAGCACTTTCTAGGTTTATATTATAATTCCGTGGATGGTATCAATTCCATTTCCACAAATCGCGCACAGTAAACATTGATGTCCACCATCTTAAAGGAGAGCTTCAGTTTTGGATGAAACAGCGCAGCCTTAGTCTAAATAAAGAGAGAGAATTGTGACTATCCAAATTAAATGAATTTTAAATTTTTTACCTTTTCAATATTCTTAGCCAAATGGGTGTTATGCACGTGAAGGATAAAAGGTGAGCGGGAACTGCGCTCATCCAGTATTTTGCTTAAGCGCCTCGTGGTTACTTCAAGAAAGTCTTCAGCCAACTGGCTGTTGGACAAGTTGACCAGGCCAAGAGCGGAGCAAGCTTCGACCATATCCCAGAGCAGATCGGGGTCAGGCAACGAGCGCATCTTCATCAGATGCAGCTGCTCCAAGTGAGGCAACTTGCGGCAGATTTGCAGCAAGTGCTGAGGGTCAATCTCATCGTCCTGGAGCAGCAGACGACGCAGATTGGGCAGCCGAAGCAGGTGCTGCAGCAGCTTGGGATTCCCCCGGTAGGCGCTATTGAAGAGCAGGGACTTCACACGCAGTGGATGCAGCGTGGCCACCGCATCGATGGTGCCTACGGTGTAGTCTCGGGTGTGGAAGACGAGGCGGTGGAAGCGGGGCCATTCATCCAGTAGGCGGGGCAGGAACTCGCCCGGCATGTGGTGATCGTCGATGACCAACTGCTCCAGCGTGTTGCAGCGCAGAATGTCGTAGACGCTGAACCCGAAGTAGGTGGCATAGTCGAGGAAGAGCAGCGTCAACTTGCGCAGCTTCAGCGTCCCGAAGATGTGCACGAAGAGGCTGGAGTTTAGGGATTTGCAGGAGATCAGATGCAGCTCCTGTAGGTGCTGCCAGCGCCACAGATGCTGCCCGCTGGTGTCGCTCATCAGCGTCAGTTGGCGCAGATTGGGGAACAGCTGATGCAGCAGCAGCGTCTCCTGATCGGCGCTGCCAGGCGCTGCATGCCACAGATCGCAGTCCAGCCGCTGCAACTTGGGAAAAGAATAAGCTAGCCATGCCTCCAAATGCTTTGCCTTTACTTGCCTCATGCTCAGCTTTTCAAGCGTGCCACTGACGCAGCGCAGAAAGTCATGCAGCTCGGCCGAATGCCGCTCAAAGTGCTCCAACAGCTCGCTGTCCACCCGCGCCTCCCGCAGCCCCCTCCAGTGCTGCTGCACGCTCCAGTGCAGCGGCTGCGAAATGTGCGTCAGCGCCAGCTGATCCTGAATTTCCTCCACATTCTGCAGTATCTGCAGCAGGCAGTCCTCGTTCAGCCGCTCCACCATTGTGGAAATTGAAAATTGTGTAAATTGTGAAAATTGTAAAAAACGTTCGAATATCGCAGGCAGCAAACATTGGCAGGCGTAAACAGATAACGCAACAGCTGGCAGCAAAACGAACAGCGTACTCTGCCTGAGAGAGCGCGTGACGTCACAGTTGCCCTACGGTCGCTTCAGCTGTTTGATTGAGCGCGCAATTTGAATCGAACGAAAATAAATTTGTTAAATGTTAAATTTGTTAAACCGTTTAGCTTTAAATGCAATTAAATCAATGCAATATATTTTATTTTAATACAAATTTTGCTTATACATGTTTGTTTTTAATTTTATTTTAAGCTTCACATAGTTGTGTGGAATTTGCACGAGTGAACGAAGCTCTCTTTACCCGAACTCTCGGTGCCCAAACTCTCCCTGACTCAACTTTCGTTGGCCGAACTCCCGCTTGTCAAAGTCTTGCTGCCTAACTGCTGCTGGTCATACTCTCATTGGCCGAACTCTCGCTGGCCGAACTCTTATTAGTCGACGTCGGGCTGGGCGAATCTCGCTGGCTGAACTCTCACTGACCAAACTCTCGCTGGTCGAAATCTTGCTGCCTAACTCCTGCTGGTCGTACTCGTTGGCCGAACTCTTTTTGGCCGATCTCTCGCTTGCACAATAAATCAATAGAAAGTTGTAAAACTAACCATTATGTTAACGTTAACATTAACAGCATGATATGTAATCCACAACCACGCACCAAACACTTGTGATCATATCGACTATCACAAGTCAACTGATATGCAGCCCTTCTGGCTGTGCCTTTTATAGGCACCTAGGATGCACATACCTACATATATGTATGCATGCTCATAGTGGGAGCTTCTCACTCTCAAACTCCCACTCACCAAACTCACCACATGAGCAGGCTTTGCCATAAAGAGAAAGCAGCAGCCGCCATGGAAAATATTCGTTCGCTCGCTCGCTTGGCAAACTCTGGACACGAACAAGACTTCGGATCTCTTTTATTTCCTTGCTCACGAGCGAAGTCCCGTTCGTTGCAAATGTGAGTATACATAGCTCTGCCTCGGCCTCTGTCGATAATCATTTAAAACAGAGGTGCCCACTCTATAGCTCTCGCTGCTCTTTAGCATATGAGGAGAGCTCTTGCTTATGGGGAGAGCCTCTCCGTTTGGGCACCACTGATTTAAAAACATAAATAAAAAAAAACTGTGGCCTTGATTCTGTGTGGATAAAAAATTCTTAAAATATAAAAATTAAAATTGTTTAGTTACTAAAATATATCGTATACTATATCAAATCGTACTTTATTGTAAAAATTCATGAATATCGATAGAAATCGATAACTAGCTTGGCGTTACTTGCCATCAAAACTTGTTAGTATTGTTGTAGATGTTGAAATACTTTTATTGAAACTATTTGTTTTACGATATTCGAATTTTTTACTTGCTGTGTTGATTTTATTTGTTCATCAACAAGATGGCGACCATGGCCGAAGAGGAGATCCAGAAGGACGAGCGTTACGCCTATATCGATACGAAGCCCATGTATAGCAGTGACGTACTGACGGGTCAATGGTTCAATGCGCGATCTGAAACTATTCCTCAGAGCACGACTGCCGTTGTACCGTGTATTTTAGCTGCGGTCGATGGATCCGGGACAAACTGCGAGCGACATTTGAGCACCCAACGGGATGACTATAGAGCGAAGGACCTCCCGATAAAGACCATGTCAAAGGAATTTAGTCACAGGCGGGTGCTGATGTATAAGCATTTTAAGCACAATCAAGCTTATATTAAACGCATTGATGCTGACAAATTTATGAATAATTGCACGACCACAAATACCCTTGTCTATAATCTGTATCCCAAAATGGTGCGGGCCGCAAATAAGGAGCTACATATCTGGAAACTAGACAACATGGAATCATATGGCAACAATAGTGTAGTGAAGCGACAAATTTTGGAAGAACCATCATGTGCAGTTATCAGTAGTAGTTATAGACGCGAATTTGTTCCCAGGTGGACCAAACCTCCGACGAGTATAAGAAAAGAGGATAATATTAAGAGATTAGGTTAATTGGAAGTCAGCGGATGAATATATAGTACTCATATTTATATAGTCTATATTCATGTCTATTATTATTTAGATAATGATTTTAAAATTCATTGGAAACTGAATAAAAAATTTTAAGCGATTCAAGTCTGATTTGAAAATTAAAAAATAAATTGACAATAAATATTATGAATATATTCACCCGAATTTTATATATTTTTTTTATGACACTTTGATTGCCTAGTTAGTTTAGCTTGTTCCGTCAATATATATAACTATTATTTTTGTTTTTGCTCGTTTTGTTGGTAAATTTATAGAAAGTTTATTGATTGTTAATGGATTTCATGGTCACTCCACCCTATGGCAAGCAGGTGTTAATCGGGAATTGGATGGATCGCCGTTATTTCATTGACGCGAAGGGGAATGGCATATTGCCTGGTCTAGGGTCATCTCGGAAATGTGAACACCATCTTTCGCTGACCCAGGAGTCCTACATGCCTGGTAATACCGATTTTTTCTATGAAAAACGCGACATGGCGAACAAAAACTTTGCAACTGCCACCATGTCAAACATCAAATTTGAGGATTGTCCCAGTTTTCGTAATAATTATACTACCACAAATACCTTGGAGTACGATGTGCTGCCCAAGCGGTTTGGTTTCCAACAGATTCTTCCCGAACATGGACCACCCAAGACTCCGGCACAAATAGACCTAATGCAGCCCTTTGGGAATCTCACACGAACTCGCAACATAGCCAAGGGATTGAAAGCCGATAAAAGATTAGAGAATTTGACTCGCATGAGGACAATCTACGCCACATCCTACAATCATTAGGGAACTATTGATACCCTGTAAATTGTTTTGAGGTTTCACAATATGACTTTGAAGCCAGACTTAACTTTAAGCTAGACTCATAGCCATATTTTGGAGTTTCAATTGTTGTTAAAGCATCCAATTAATTTCGGTAATAATACTTGTTATTTATACTATAAATTGATGCTTTCCATACCCTGTAAAAACAGTGTAAATCACAAAACACTTGTCTGACATTTTTATATTACAAGATTCAATTTATTTCATTTTCCATTTTCTTGTATAATAATATAAGTTGGTTTTTTCGTAATTTAAGTAGTTTCTATATTTTTATTTTGGATGCCAGAAATTCATTGTAGTTTCATTTAAATTTTAAATTTAATTGTGTTTTTTTTTTGTTTCCATTTTTTTATTATTCTTTTTTTGGTTGCACATGCCGTGGCATTGGCTTTGCTTCTTTAAGTCGAATTTTTTTTGGGGGGCAAGGGAAATTACGATTTGAAATTAGTAGGTCGATTAGATTACTTTTGCCGTGTTATACTCGTATAATATATAATATGCATTTAATATTAATAATTATTACAAAAAAAGTAAAATTTGACGACATTAAACTAGACGACATTTTATTTGTATTTTTTTGCTTTTCTTTTCTTTTTTTTTGGATTTTTACTTTACTCGCTTAAATATGTTTTTTAAAGTGTGTTTTAGCTTTAGTATTCGACTGTTTGTTGTTGATCTTGGTTGCGTTTAAAATCGTATATTGGAGTAATTCATCTGGACAATTTTTGACTGCCTTCAAATAGATAGTTAGTAATTAGTTTTCGCTTAGTTTGGCTGACGATTACATTAGTAAAATTATGCTTAAAATCTAAACCAATGGAAAGAGTTGTGTGGGGTCCTTGTATTTGTGTTTTGTGGGTAGAAGTGTTCTCATCTGGTTTCGCTTTAGGTGGTCAAAATTTGTCGAGAGTTATGGATGAGGTGTTGGGGGGAGGATGAAGTGTTTTTTAGAATTGTGTGTGATTATATGTTTCGTTTATATAAGTAGCTTGTTTTATGATTTGGTTTTGTTTTGGTTTTTGCTTACAACAATTAAAATTTTGAATTTCCGTATGCTTTTCAGTTGTATTCCTTTGAGATTTATATATATGCACTATATATGTACTATATATATGTATGTATGTATATTTTACTCGTATTTTCTCGCTTTTTTTTTGGTGTAATGATGTGTAAGTTTTGCTCATTTTTCCATCGTTCTCAAAATTGATAAATATTTTTTTGGTTGGTTTAGATTTTTGCGCTTACCATAATTTAGTATTAATTTTAATTTTAATTTTAATACCTAAAGTATTTATTTTTAATTTTTAGTATTACTTAAATGTTGTTGCTGAAATTTCATTGTTTCCGCAATTTATATGTATTTTTTTCTTCGCTTTTCTTTGTTTATTAAAAAATGATGCTTAAACATTTGGCTTAAATGTAAAATTTCGTTTGTTTTTATTTTTTTGTTGCTCCAAAAATGTAATTTGTAAAATGTAAATTGTAGTTGCCATTGTATACAAGTTTCATTTTGATTTAAATTTTGTAATTGCCGAGATTTCTTTGTATTAGCCGAGAGTTTTATGTTTTGGATTAGGCCGAGAAATGTTTTTTTTTTTGCTTTCTTGCTTCTTTTCATATCAAAGTGTTGCCCGTAGGTCAAGTCATCAGTTATCTTTTTATGTTTATTCTAAATTATCATTTTCGTATTAAATACCAAAAGTTGCCTTGACATTCCTCGCTTCTTGTGTCTAACTGGAGAAATACATAACTCCCTTTTTAGCCAAAAATTGTAATAAATGTATGCTTCTTGACTTTCATCATTCTCCTCGTTTACGTATTACATATATAGTATTTTAGTATTTAGCCACAAATATTTTTGAAAACTTGAGTTTCGAAACTTGCCTTGAGTATCTTATGTGTTTTTCTTTTAGCTTTTTTGGTTGTTTTTTTGGTTGTTGTTGTGTGCAAAAATCAAATGGAATAATTTGAAATTGTTAAATCAAGATTGGTTTAGATTGAAACTCATAATGGAAAACAATTGCTGAATAAATGAATAAATATTAAATATTTTGTTTAGCCAGTTTTATTGCTTTATCATGTGCATTTTTCAAGTTTTTTTCAAGTTTTTTTTAAAATCTTTTGCCAATTTTATGCCTTTTATTTTACCAGTTAAGTGAGTAGTTTTTGTCTCTTGTAATATAAAAAGTGATATTTATTTTACATGTTGCTGTTTCGGTTTCTGTCATATTTGTTGTTTGTTTGTTTGTTGTTGAAATCATACAAATCCATACGATACATATATATAAAAAATGTTTAACAATCGTTTTTCGTTTAGCTATTGTTACGTTTGCATCTTTTTAAAAAATATATGTATATTTTTTTTATACTTATTTCGCTTGCTGTGTGAGTTTTGTATATATTTAAATTTCATTTATTACGATTAAGTTTTATTATGTTTCGCTTTTGATTTGCGTCAACTGATTCTTGGAGTTTATACAGTATTATTATATATATTTTTTTAGGCTTTTAGTTATTTGTTTAGTTAAATTCTTGCGCTTTTCTCGTCTATTGCTGATTGGCTGTGTGTATAAAAATTGTTCAATAAGAAAAATCTATTGTTTATTGTACTATGGTTGCAGTTTTGCGGTATCTGTTGCGGCATTTGTTGTCTATATTGTTTAATATTGTATTGTAGTATTGTAGGTATGTTTGTAAATCAAAAGATTCGCTTGGTTTATTGGGTTTATTTCAGTTTCAATTGTTATCAGGCTATGGCAACTGCAGCAGGTGGATTCCCGATTGCCAAAAATTCGCAATTGGACCTCACCTGTTGTCAGCTTTTATCACTATTGTTCAGTTTGATTTTGTGGCTTTCATTTGATTTGCTTACACTGCTCAACAAAAAAAAATACAGATTGTTTAATTATTTCTCACTTTCTGACTGAAAAACAAACACAAATCGAAATGAGAAATGAAAGTATTTGGATATGTTATTATGATCTCGTCTCTCGCTTATATAGAACATAAATATTTGCTATTTTGTTAGTTATACAATCATAATAAATAATTCATTTACTTACTCTGGTACTATTGCAGCTGTGGGGTTGGGTTCACAATCATAATCATAGACTTCCTGCCTTCTTATATGCATGCTTATGTACAGTTACAAGTTACAGTTACAGTTACAATTACAGTTACGGTGCTATTCATAATCATTAATCATTAATCATAATAATAATCGTAATAATCGTAATCGTAAGTGCTATTGCCAACAGTTGGCTCAACTTCAAATCAAATTTGTTGCTATTGTTCTGATGCTGTTTGGGTTTTCTCAGTGTATGTCTATTTGGTTTATTACTTGGTAGTCCCTGTCAATTGTTCATAATGAATTCATTACAAACTGTACTATATTCAATTGAAAACATATTGTACATACACCATATATATATATTATAAGTTTTATAATTTAAATAAATGCCAACTTAACAAACGGTTTGTGTTCGGTTTTGGTTTCGGTTTCGGTTCCTTCTATTGTTTTTCCATCCATTTTTTCAATCTTATTTTCAACTAATTTATTTTTTATGCTTTTACACATAAGCGAGCGCAAGTTTTTAAAAATATTTGTTTTGTTTTTCACTTAACACTTAATCAAATATTTTTCACGTTTTTTTGTTTTTTGTTATTACTTGGTTTCTTTTAAGTAAATGTTACTATAATTGTGTTTATTTTTTTGCTGCTTTTGTTGTATTTTGCTATTTTTTTGGGTTTGTTGTTGTGTATCGTATCGTATTGTATTGTATAAAAAATTCTGTAAAATATTCTCGGTACTATTTCAACTGTTTTCGGTTTCGTCTGTCGTCAAAAACAACAACAATTTACTTGCTTTATATAGGATTTAATATAAATAAATTGATCTGTTTGCTTGCTTCTATTTATATACTTTTCTTTCGTTTTATTTTGTGTTTGGTAATTATTATAAATTACTTGTTCTATGGGCACATTGTGTGTATTCTGTGTGTATTGCAAAAAGTCTTGAGTTAAGATTACTTTTTTTAAGTGGCATTCAGAGTTGAGCTTGGCGTTTGGTATAGGAACAACAAATGATTCGTTACTTTGGCAAATTTGTCAGTGATAAAACCAAGGCCGAACTCAGCAGTTAACAGACAAATAATAATAACTGGATATAGTTTTTTATAATATAGAAAGTCGAATCTAAGAGATACGCAGCCAATAAATTCGAGGTAGAATATTGATCAGATCAGCTTCTGTTGTGAGTAAACTATTTCATATACTATTGTTATTTATTGTATTGTGGCAGAATATATAGCGCTATATTCGACCGATTTCTCTATGATATATAGACGTATTTTACATGCAAGTAACGAGGAACCATTTTCATATTTTCATTGTTGCAACAAACGAGGGGAAGAACTAAATTAAAGCCCGCCTGCAGCAGGGTTGCCAAGTTGCCATACGATTTTTGGGCGCCATCTTTTGCTCAAGTTTTTGCAATATTTTTCTTCTCATTTCACTTTTTTTATTTGCATTAAAAACTAACGAGGCTATTGTTGTTGTTGTTGTTTTTGTTATTTGTTATTTGTTTAAATAAAAACAGCATTTTGATTTGATTTATGTTCTATGCATTGCTATTATACAGTTTGCTCAGTTTCTATAGAATTCTCTGCTGTCTGTGTTGATGTTGTTGTTGTTTCAGTGTTTATGACAAATATAAGTAGATACTATATGCGATATGATATATATATGTATATATATCGTTCATATCTAGAGAGTATGCATTAAATACGTTAAAAAATATAATACACCATACATATAATATAAGAGTTTTTAGGTATTTCCATGCACTATGCACTATATATATATGTTATATTGTTTATACTTGTATTGTATATATAGATTCGATTTTCATCTTGTTCTTGTTCTTGTTCTTGCTCCTGCTGTTCTGCTTGATATTTGATATTTGAGAATTCAACTAAAATGTAAATGCACTCAAATTGCTTATCAATTTGAAATCAAATCAAACAGTTTTCCCTCATGTCTCATGGGCCTCGTTATCATTATTTTATTATTTTATGGGGTATTATTATTGGGGCTTGTATTATGTTTAGTTGCTGTATTATTATCCGTTGCTCTTACCGTTTTTGCTATATTTGTATGTATGTATATTTCTTTAACTGTTTGTTTGTTTCTTGTTTCTTGTTGCTTGTCTCTTGGGTTTTTCATTGCGGTTGCTTTTCTTATGATGGTTTTTCACTTAAAAACTATTATCACTATTGCAGAAAGCGAAAGCGGCTGTACTCAATTCTATGCTCGAATGAATGCGGAATGCCACTGCAGAATATAATTTGAATTTCAGTTGGGGTTGTCCAGACTAGCAGTTACCCTGCGCTGGCATTCCGAATTCATTCGAACTGTAGTTTACATATTAGTTCAATGTTGTTCTTGTTTGTTGGAGTTGTTTGTTGTAGGCATTCAATATGAGTTTTGGTTTTCTTTTCTTTTTTTCTGATTGAGTTTGGATTCTGGTTTTGAACTGTAAGCCGGAATAAACATTTTGCTCAAATATTATAATAAATTCTTGCTATTATCGTAATTTCTTATTATTTTTTCTTTTTGCTGTTATGTTTAGCATTTTAAATTTAAGAAGAAAGGATTTTCCGCGAGTAGTTTATACTTTTTGGTATTTTTTGTTCGTTATCATTTGTCAAGTTGTTATCGAAAAGCAGCTTTCGATTAATCGATTTTTCATTGATTTGCAAAGTTTTCATTTTCTTTTTTCATATCCATGCCTTATGTGTGTGTGTGTTTGTATGTGTGTGTGTGAGTTTGTTTTGGGATCTGCTTTATTGAGACTGCAATTAAAATTTCTGCTATAAAAATTACTTGTATTTGTACTCTTGGTTATTTTCTTTTAAATTGGGCTATTGTTGGTTTGTTATTTCTTATTTGCTCTTCGTTATTTGTTGTTTATTTTATTTTATTTTATTTTATTACGTAGTTAGGTATGTTTGTTTGTATATGATTCTCTTTGTAACTCTGTGGGGTTTCCCGCTCTATAACATTAACTATTTACTCTGGGTTCTCATATAGTATGTATGTATTGTAGTAGTATTATGCATGTTTGGTATGATTGGTGTTTCAGGATCGCTTCGTATTATTACTGGCTCTTAAACTAGTGTTAAGCTTACTATAATTTAGCCCCTGTTTGCTGTCTAGGCTTCTGTCTTTCTCATGTCTCAACAATTATGTATTTCCTACCTTATCTGGGTTTTGTCCTATCCGGTTTGTCTAAGTTTTGTAGTCCTCTCGGAACTCTCAACTTCTTGTTAAGTCCACTGGAGCAGCTGAATCGTATTTCTTTATATCAAGTCCTTATCTATTTCTTGCAGCTCTCTCTCTCTCTCTCTTTCTCTCAAATTTGGTTTTGCAACTACAAAATAATAATATTCATTCGTGGGAGAAATAAATTAAATAAAGTTTAAAATAATGAAACTGAAAATTAGTATTTTTGTTGTTGTTTCTGTCTTCAATCTTAAATGGAGCATTTTTGTAGAATTTTGATTAGTTTCGTTTAATTAAATTTTTTGTTTTAATTTTTTTTATCAATTTTAGCGCCCTAATTTATGTTGTTTAATTTTTGATTAAGTATGTTAAATTTTGTTTGTTATGCCTAAAAATGTACAAAAGTTTTAATCGTATTTTAATGTTATTCTTTTTTGCATTTATCACAGCGACATTCAGTCTAAAATTTTTGCTTTTATTGGAATTATAGCATCATTTGCCATAATTGATATAAATATTTTATAGTATTTTAGTTAAACTAAAACTAAACATAATTTTGATTTAAAGCCAAAAGGTTGTTTATCGTTAATCGTTTCTCGTTTCGTTTCGTTTCAATTTTAAAGCCAAAAAGGAATTGGTAAAAATTTTGTCTAAAAAGGCCTAAAAGTGTGTGTAGCTTAGTGTTAAATTTATTTATAGCAAATCATGCTCAACTTCAGCTTCGATTTATGTCTGCAATTATTGCAGATTTTTCTCTCCTCTATTCTCTAATTCCAATAAAAGCCTCCACTATTGGATATCGTATAAATTTTGTTGTTGCCTGTGTGCAAAACATTTAATTTGTTCTTGTTTCTTTTTTGTTACTTTGCCTAAAAGTTGTTTTGGGTTAAAAATTTTGACTAAACGTTTTCTCATAAAATTTTTACAATGCCAAACAATTTGTCATTTAATTTTGTTAATTGTAACTATTATCAAAACTTTTGCAGTTAATTTTTATTTGCCAAAAAAATGATACTATTTACATATTTTATTTATTTATATGTTTTCTTTTGTTTTAATTCGATTCTGGATTTTTAACTGAGCCTATCACAAAAATCAGACGCCATTGCCCAAGCCGAAAATGATTGATTAATGCCGAAAAATGATGATGATGATCAAGAGCCAAAAGTTACTCCATGTGCTAAGTAGAGAGAATCGAAATGAAAAGTTATAATAATTTGTGTATTTATTAAAAATGTTTAAATAATATAATGCAAACATAATTTTACACAGTAATAATAATAAAAACTAAAAACAGTAAAAACAAATCAAATTTCAAAATACAAATCAAACATTTGATTTCCAATTGAAACTTAAATTACTTAAATACGAGAGAATAATATAATAATAATATTTATTAATAGTAATAATAATAATAATAATAATAATGAGTAGGATAAGTTATTTGCAGTGTTGGCAAACGAAGGGGACACCTAAATAATATAAAATATTTATATTTTCTGTTCGTATTCGTATAACAATTATAAATGCTTCGACGGTACATTGGAAAATTTGTGTTAAGAAAACTAAATCGATTATGCTTTAATTGCCTTTTCCTCTTTCCTCATGCTCAGATATATCCACACAGTTTTCAGAAGAGTTTTCAGAATCAGTATCGAGTGCGTATATATGTATTCTGACTATTGTTCATATCGTAGTTGTGTATGGCACCTGAAGAGTCACATCTGAATAATCTTTTCGATTCGGGTTTCTATGGGGTTTCTGGAGTTCTCAGGGGGTTTTTGGGGGCACTTTCTTTATGTGTGGACATAATTGGGGCTTCGATTGTAATCGTAATCGTAATCGTAGTTTAATTTAATTAATTCATATGCTAATTACTAAATAAAACTCAACATAAATTACACGCAAACAAATGGGGAAGACTACAAAGTTGTTTGATTCGTTTTCTCTTTTTTTTTTAGTTTCTTTTTATATTTTACAACTTAAGCGTACGAAATTTAAAATTGCAATTGAATTTTAATGAAATAATCACATGTCAATTAATAGAAAATGTTAACTCTTTTTAACTTGTGATACGCAAAAATAAACTAATAGTTAGTGTTTACATCGCCTATCGTCTATCGATCTATATATAGGTGTTTATGTATATAAAATTAAGATTCCAATACTATAACAAATTAGCTTAATAATCGCATAAATTAGCTGCTGTCTGTTTTGGCCGAAATTAGCTCAGCGCAAAGTCCCTAACATACTTCCCTCCGATCCGATAACCCTCCACATCCCTTAGCTGCCCTATAACTATCACTTTCGTCTGCCTGCCTGCCTCTCACTATATCTTTCCATATCTCTCTGAATATCGTATAACGCGCGTTGCAAGTCTAAAATGTAGCTTAGAATTTAAATTAGATTTACTTTGACAAAGGAATCGTATAACGTTGTGTGTTTTGGCTGTCGATTTGTCGATTATTTATCGATTTATCGATCTTTCGATCTTTAGAGTCCTTTTCGAAAAGACTAGCGCCTGCTTTCGAACCAAAACTTAATTTAAACTAGTTGAAATTCTGCTCTTTTAGAACTTATCGAAACTTAACGAATATGCTGAATAGTTGAATAGTTAAACTCTTCTCTTTAGACTGCCAAATTAATCGAAAATCGAAAATAAATTGCAAATATTTTTTTTTTGTTTTTTGTGGGCGTGGCATTTACTGCTGACATCATAGAGATCCGAATATCGAGTGTATGTGCGGGTGTATGGGTATTGCGTGTGAGAGTGTCGCTGCTGGTAGCGTCGGAGGCGCCACGCCCCCAGCAACGCCCCCGGCTAACGCATGTCCCGCATGCGTTGGGGCATGCTGTGTCGCTGCCGACGGCGGCGCCGGCTGCGGCGGCGGCAATGTTATCGATAACGTTACCGTCTGTGGCGCCGCCACTGTGGAGGCGTGCGTAGCTGTGGGCGTGGTATGATGTGCGCTGACTGGCGCCACATGTGCTGTTGCTGCCACAGCCTGTTGCTGCTGCTGCTGCTGCTGTTGTTGTTGCTGTGCCGCCGCTGCTGCTGCTGCTGCTGCTCCAGTGGTGGGATGTCACTGGGCCACCACCGAGGTGGCCGCATTCTGTTGCACCACAACGCCCGGTGCCACAGCGTTGGCCACCGTCACCGTTACGGGCGGGGTGGGGCCGCCGTTGGCATGCGCCGCACTCGGCTGCTGTTGCTGCTGCTGCTGGGCGTGGAAGGGATGCTGGAAGGGCGGGCCGTAGCACTGTGGAAAGTACAGTTCGTTCTTCACCACCGACTGCTGTGCCACAGCGGCAGCTGCTGCCGCATTGGCCGCCATGCTGCGCACCGGCAAGATGTTCGCCTTGTTGTCGACCGCAGCGGCATTGTTGTTGTTGAGGAATTGCTGTGCCGCCAGGCTCTTGACATCGTTCATCAGATGATTGGCCACCACAACGGCGGAGGCAGCGGCATTCTGCTGCTGCTGCTGTGGCACCTGCTGCTGCTGCTGCTGTTGCACCTGCTGCACCTGTTGCTGCTGCTGCTGTTGTTGCTGCTGCTGCTGCTGCTGGCGTCGCACCTTCGTGGTGTTCGGATTCATGTGGTTGTCGATGTGCTTCGTCACCTCGTTCTCCGTGGCAAAGCGACGCCGGCAGTTTGGCATCGGACAGCAGAACGGACGATCCCCCTAGAAAAACATTCAGCGTATTAGTGGGGGTTCAATCGAGGGAAACGGAGGGAGGTTCGGCTAGGCTACAACTACCTGGTGGGTGCGGGTGTGCTGGTCCAGTATCGCCTTCTGTCGGAAGTCCTTGCCGCACTGGGCGCACTTGTAGGGCTTCTCTCCTGTGTGTATGCGCAAGTGCTGTGAAGGGAAGGAAAAACGGTTAGTTTTAGGGGAGATAATTCGACCTAGTTCGACGCAATTCGATCTTCTATATTTCCTTTAAAATTACGGAATTTGTTAAGAGAATTCTTGGATAAATCCGAGCTATTTTGATCTACTGCTAGATTCAAGTATATTCTTTTAAGTTGAGTTGTATTTAAATCGACGCATTTCGACCTAAATAGGGCTACTCTCTTCTAGCTTCCTTGAATACGGCACAAAATCAAGAAATTCGTACTGAATAAAAGTAAAATCTGTTAGAAATAAAGATAAAACTCGTGCGCAAATCGGATTTCCTTCAGTTGTGCAGAGGAGACCTAATTGGACTAAATATGACCTACTCTCTGCTCGCTCTCTCTTCCTAAAAAGAGAAGATACCTAGTTGGTATTAATTTATTAATTTGACTAAATATGAACTAGTCTCCTGTAGCTCTCCCTCTCTCTCTTAAAGAGAGGAAAAGACCTAGTAGGTATTAATTTATTTATTTGAAAATATCAAAATATGACGTACTCGCTTATAGATTTTTCTCCCTTTAAAGGAAGGTAAAGACCTAGTTGATATTAATTCCAACTATTTTAAACCTACTCGCTTCTAACTCTCTTCTTCCCTCTCCACTCACCTGATTGAGAATGGTGCGCTGCCGGAAGAACCGCGGACAGTACATGCAGCCGAAGGGCTTCTCGTTCGTGTGAATGCGCAGATGCTGCGTGAGATGCGATTGCTGGCGGAACCGCTTGCCACATTCGGGGCAGGGGTACGGCCGGGATTCGATGTGGATGCAGCCGTGCTGCAGCAGGGTGGTCTTCTGCTTGAACTCCTTGTCGCAGATGGGACAACGCACATAGAGCGGCATGTTGGCCGGTCGCACGCCTATATGTTGCAGCACCTCGGGCAGTATCTTTTGACCTACTTGGAAGAAACGCGATTCATAAGTTAACAGGCATTGGGGGGAAATATATAGATGCTAACCCTTGACGTCCTTGAAGTACGACGGATAGTGCAGACCTCCGCTGCCATCGGGTGTGCCCGAAGAGTCCTCGTCGTGATAACCCCCACTGGCCGAGGCGATATCACCCTTGGTGTCCGTCTCCTCGCCCGGGAAGGGTACGTCCGATGGCCAGAGCGTCGGATGCGGTCCATTCTTGAAGATGAGATGCGGTGAGACATCTGTTTACCAGGACGTATCATGAAAGTAAAGCCAGAAATTTCGACTGTTAGCAGCGCTTAAAATTGGCACAAAGCCCACTTCGATCTTACGTACATAGTTGACCTAACATTATCTAAGCTAGAGATGATTGCAAATTAAATTATAATCGATTTGGTTTTACTTAAAATAATGTTTTTGTTTTTTGTAATAAAGCTGTTGACTGTATGAGCTTTTTTGAAAACAAAAAGAAATCAATACATTAGTTTCCATTAAATATATTAATTTATGAGCCTACTGAGCATAATTTTGTCTGAATTCTCAACGTTGAAGTTACTTCATGTAGGTTTTAGTTCTTATTTTATATTAAAGCTACTGTTTAAATAGACAGATCAAAATCTAAGAATTCTTGAAGTAACTTCAACGTGTATTTAGGCAAGAAATCTATTAAAGAGTATTTTTTTTATCTTTACAGTTTTGTTTCAATTTGAATAAATAAATATGCAGATCAAATTCTATAATAATTCAATTCAAATCAAATTCCATAATAATATCCAAATTTTTAAATGAATCTTTGATTTTTGTGATCTGATGCATAAGAAAATGGTTTTATAAATATTCTTTAATGAAATCTTCACAATATTCTTTCCATTTATATTCATTAATTTGCAGATAAAATTTGATTTAAAACAGAAAATTGATGAACTTCAATTAAGTGTTAATAATGCTTTTAAGAAAAAAAAAAAATATCATTTGAAATATTTGTAAGGAAATGTTTGCAGTTTTGTGATCTGTTGAATCTTTTTAAAAAAAAATATTTGCAGTTTTCTTTCCATTTGTCTCAGTCAGTCAACAACTTGTGAATTTTGAATAGACTTAAAACTAGCAGTGAATAATTTTGATAAATTGTAGGCCGAAACATCGCTCAATTGAAGTTGTGAGTGTAAAATTTTGCAAGGGATTTGCATTGCTGCAAACGTTGGGTAGCCAAAACGTTTGCGAATCTCGATTGATCCGCGCTAGCAATAAAATTGGATTGAATTGAATTGGATGGATGAGGGGGAGCTGAATTTGTAGTTGTGATTTGGAGGGGGTCAGATTTAGCTGTGGTCCCTAAGCTAGCTTGTTGGATAACGATAGGCGATCGCTGTTAGCAGTTAGCAGTTAACAGTTAACCGCTAGCAGTGTGTGTGCATTTGGGCGCTATCGTTATCGTTATCGGTATCGGTAATGGAGTTGTTAACGGTCGCTCGCCTTGGTGGGTGCGCACATGCTGATTGAGGATGGCCTTCTGGCGAAAGTGCTTGCCGCACTCGGGGCAGGCGAAGGGCTTCTCACCCGAATGGATGCGTATGTGCTGATTGAGGATCGCCCGCTGCCGGAAGCTGCGCGAGCAGTAGGGGCACGTGAACGGCTTTTCGTTCGCATGGATGCGCAGATGTTGCGTCAGATGCGACTGCTGCCGGAAGCGCTTGCCACACTCGGAGCACGGGAATGGCCTTGCATCCGTATGGATGCGATCGTGCTGCAGCAGCGTGCTCTTCTGCTTGAAGTCCTTGCCACACGTGAGGCACTTGAACAGCCGCAGATCGCTGTGCGGCTTGTTCTTGTGCGGACGTCCCGGGCCCGTACGCCCGCTGCCCCCTCCTCCCGCTGCCGTGCCACCGCCGCCGCCGCTGGTTCCCGCGTTGCCCGCACCGCCAGCGGCGCCACCTGCAGCGCCGCCATTGCTTGCCGCTCCTCCCACCTCAGCGCCATTCGCCTGGCCGTTCTGCTGCTGCGCTGCGTTCTGCTGCTGCTGCTGCTGTTGCTGCTGCTGTTGCTGCTGCTGTTGCTGCTGCTGCTGCTGCTGCTGTTGTCCCGGCAACAGCTCGGGCAGCGCGTACGCCTCGCCGCCATTTTGTTCCATTTTATTGAGATAGTGCAGGGGCGGGAAGCCAGGTGGCGCCAGCATGCCGCCTTGCGGTGCGCCATGGCGTGGCGCGTAATAGTCGGGCGTCTGAAAGCCATTGCTGGGATCCCCCTGCGGCCCGCCCGGACCGCCCCCTCCGCCGTTCTGTTGCACGTGCGCAGCAGCCTCGCCTCCGTTCGTGGGCGCGTGCTGGGGCTCGTTGCTGCTTTGGTTTGGATTTGGCGCGGAGTTCTGTTGGTGGGCGAGCTAACCGGCAAGAGGAGCAGAGAGTGATAGAGAGAGGGGGGAGAGAGAAGAGAAGAGTAGAGATTAGTTTATGTCACTGCACTCAAAAAAAAAAAAACAGTTCAATATTTGGGTATGAGCTCAATAGAATTTTTAAGATTTCCTGCTGGTTTTCTTATCAAAATAATTCAATTTAAAAATTTATAAAATTTTAAAAAAAATTTTAATAAAATCTGCATGGAAATCAGTATAAATTATTTTAATTTAGTTCAAGAAAAAAACTACTATTGAGAAAAAAATAAAAAATAAATACAAAGTGATACTAAATAAATATAAAATGAATTAAAATCAGATCAAAACTTTTTAAAATTAGGCTTCATCTACACGTTTGTTATATTTTTGTCGTTTTTTTTGTTTTTTTTTTTTTAAACACTTTTGGAAATCTTGTCGACTATAAACTATAAAACATTTATACTACATTTAAGCAAGATCGGAAAACCTAATTGATTTTATACTTTATTTTAATATGTTTTTATTTTTTATTTTTAGTGTAGACTGAAAATAAATAAATATTTGAATCATACTACAATTAGGCAAGGTCAAGAATTTTCTTACGAATTGCCCGATTGTTTTTCTGAGTGTGTTCTTCTGCTCACCTGATTCATGGCGTCGTCGTCGGCGCCGTTCGCCCGCTGCTGCTGCTGCTGCACGCTGGGGTACGGACTGGACGAGGGCGACACCTTCTGCTGGCGTCCGTCCCCGCTGCCGTTGTCCCTCGGCTCCTGCCCCCCGGGCGGACTCTGCGGCTGACCCGCGGCAGCTGCTGCCGCTGCTGCTTGCGCTGCGAGACTTGCGGCGTTTTGTTGCTGCTGCTGCTGTTGTTGCTGCTGCTGCTGCTGTTGCTGCTGGGCGCTGAGATGCTGCTGTGCCTGCTGCTGGATGTTGGGATACATTTCGCTGCCCCATTGGGCGGCACTGGCGCCGATGGCGCCCGCGTTGCGCTCCGCGTCCTGCGAGTCCTTGTAGAGGACGTAGGGCTGGCCGGTGTCCTGGGTGATGCAGTACATGATCTGGCGGGGAACCTTCAGGCCTGCCGCAATGCAGGCCGCAAAGGAGGCCGAGAAGTTAATGGCCATTTTGTGCTTCTTCTAGCTGAATTCCTTATTTGTTTTTAGTTTAATGTTTATCCTTTTGTCCTTTGTGTCCTTTGAACACAGGAGTTCTCTTTAAGCTTGAGGCTTTTTTGCCTTTTTCTTTTCCTTTTTTTATTTTGTCGCGCTGCTTTATTGACTTTTGTTGCACATTGTTGCAGTTTTTTGTTGCTTGTTTTTGGCTTTTTTGCTTTTTGTTTCTCTTCTTGTTTCAGTTTTTCATTTGTTTCTCTTCATGGCTCGCATTTTGTGTTCATATTTTAGTTTCCTTTCTTCTTAAGTCTCGCTCATCTATGCTTGAATTTTGCTTGTTAAGTTTTTATTTATTTTCTTTTGGTTTTGTTGGATTTCCACAAAAAGAAAACTGAATTTTCACATGGTTCTTTGAAATTCGACTCTCGTTTTGGAATTCCTGGAAGTTACCAAGACCAAGACCAAGACCAAGACTTTGCTCTTTCTGGTTGCTGATACGACTGCAAGAAATAGAAGAGAGAGAAATAACTGTTAGAAAAGAGTTTTAAGAGTTTTAATTTAAAAATCTAGTCTAAAATTGCTAATTTAATAAAAATAATACTTAATGGCAAAACTTCTTTGCCCATGAAGCCGCGCTACATTTCTCTTATTTTGCTTTGTCCTATTCCGATTGTTTATGTATGAGAGCAGATTAGTTATCGATAAGCACATATCGAACTTGTAGCAGTTAAAACTTGAAACTATTAAAATAATCATTTTATATAATTTTGGACAATTGAAAGTAATATAAACAAATCCTATTCGTTAACAGAGCAATCGATAACAAAGAATAAAATACCTATGTATATCGATAACAAATGATTAGCAAATTTAAATGTGATTGATAAACAGCTAAACTGAGCAACATAGCCCGATAACTTTTAATAAGCCTTATCCTTATCTTAGATAATAATTATACAATAATTTCTATAAAATTAAATTTAAATTTCACCCACTTGACACAAAAATATTACTTTTTAACCAAAAAAGTAAAAATTTAAATATGAAATGCATAAAAAATAAGAAACTGAGACGCAAATTAAAAACAATGAAGATCATCAGCGGCTGATTGAGAGGAGTGCCAGATAAATGGACACCGCATGCCAAGCAGGCAGCGCTCCACGTCATGCCCCCATCTCCCACTCTTTCAGTCTCCCAATCCCTCCCCCCTCCCCAACCCCTCTTTCACTCTGCTCCCACACTGCCAACTCTAGAGAAGAACTGGCCATATGTTGTGCCTCCTTTGTTGTCATGAGTTGGCTCTCTAAAGTCTCTTTTTTTCTCTTGTTGCTCCGTTCTCCAATTTTTATTTTTTATTTTTTATTTTTTGTCTTGCTCCACGACGTGCCAACTTTTTAATGCGGGATCAAGGTCTCGGCAAGCGTGCGGCTCACACAGACACACACACACACACAGACAGACGAGACAAGTTTGTTAGAGCAAGGGGTGCAGCATTTCGTGGCCTGTTTCGAGTGTTGAACTGTTGTCCTAAACGGCCCGAGATCCATTAGCAATATCTATGCCTTAGGAGCTATTTGGCCAACCCAAAAGCATAACCAATTCACGTTGTCAGTCCTCAGTTCTCAGCGTCTCGGCATGCAATAGACAAAAAACGGCATTTCCGTTGCCCGAGTAATTGCCAATTGACTGAAGGAATACTTTTGAAAGTCAGTGTAGTTGCTTGATTAACTTATTGAGGCTGGCGAAGATCGAAGAAGAGCTAGACAAACCCAATAACTTTGCTATTTAATTTAGTTACATCTTAGCAAGTAATTATTTATTTATAACATATCGAGCCCTTCCCGCGAAAATGGAGTAACCAACAAAAGCAAATTTTACAGGAGAACGTTTTTTTCGCGAGAACGCGTCTGAAATTCGCAGCAAATCTGGCGCTTGCGATATAATTGACAGGCTGATATCTCAGTAAATACGCAAGATAAAATTATGAAATTTTTTGTGTGGATGAGTTGGGTGATTATGAACATAATTGCATCAAAAACCGAAAATCCAAAAAAATGTTGGTTACGTCTTTTTCGCGGGAAGGGCTCGATATTTTGTATTGTTTCGCTAGCATTATATAGATTTTTATTTAATGAGCAAAGAACGTAAATTTCATCTAATCATATATATTTGCTATCGGTTTTGGGTTACCTAATGCACTAACTATATCGATTACATCACTGTTATCGTTATCCATGTAGAAACAGATTTACGATTAATGTTTTGATTGAAACTTTCATTATAAAAAGTATATTACATCATAATAGAAGATTAAAGAAAGATTTGGACACACTTATTTTAAATAAATTTAAGCTAAATTATTATAAATAAATAAGACTTTATTGTTTGACAAATAAAGTTTTCTTTTTAATTTAATATGGTTTACTGTTACAATTAGTTAATAAAAAATAATAATATTAATTAAATAATGAATTATATTTTATAAATAAATTATAAATAATACCTTATCAATAAATACTAAGAAATAAATAAAATGTTTTACTATACTATACTATAATTTTAACCAACACACATAACCTGCTTGCAAAATAGTTGTAATTTTATAAAAAATTAACCCTGTTTTCCCCATTTTTTGATTGGGCAAAACAAATATATATTTTTGCTATGTCTAATGAAATCACATTGTGATATTGCGAATTCGCAGTGATGTCTGCCCAGTAGTTAAGGTCAAAACAAAGAGTGAAAACAATCGGAAATCATTCATAAATAACGAAATGAATTGGAAATATTAAATTGAAAACGCAATGCGTGTCAGCAGTAACTACAACATCCACAGCAATAACAATTACAAGAAGTTAGCACTGCCGCATCGAATCGAATCGAATGGAATCGAATCGCAACGAGTTGAGATTCGAGTGCAAGTAGCTTGGGTATGAGTGCATGAGTGTACGAGTTCGAATCATTTGTATGAGGCGAGAGAACTAAACTACCTTGAACCCGTAAATGAACGCGACGCGCTAACAAAACAGACAAAAAGATACGCAGATACCTCAACAACAGCAACAACAACAACAACAATAACAACAACAGCTACAGATACAGATACAGTCTGGCGCCCGAGCACTATCCGAGGGGGAGGAGCAGGGCTGCAGCATGCTGGAACTGGGACTCGGACTCGGAGTCGAACTCATACTCATACTCATAGGCATACTCATAGTCATACTCAGACTCATACTTATACTCAGACTGAGACTGAGACCAGTGTTGCCAATTTTCGTCGAAAAAAAAAATGTTTTTGGCAAAAAAGATCCTAAAATCTACTTAAAAAAAATTAAAAATAAAAAAAAGTATAGAAAGCAGTGCATTTATTTTTAATTAAGTTCTTTAAATTAAGGATGTTATACGAGCAAAATAATGTGTGATTTTTTTACAATTAAAAAAAAGCTGACAAAAAGTTTAATTGAAATTTTTTCGTCTTTCCGCAGTTTCAAAAATGTTTAGGCATACTAAAAAATTCTTATTTTAGTCTAAACTTTTTGAAACCTAAGAAAAAGCAGACAAAAAGCTCAATTATTTCAAAGACAACCTAAGCATTTTTTTTCGGCAGTTTATCAATTATTTGCTGTTCAAAAACATGCAAATCGTGCGGGAAAAAGGCGAATTTGGCAACACTGGTAGAGACTGAGACTGAGGTTGAGGCAGTGCCAGTTGCACTTCGTGTTGCTATTTGTGAATTATTGCGCTCCATTGGCAGCGCGACAGCGTTTGCAATTTATGCGTTCGTTGTCGTTGCAGTTGGCACTCCTCTCTCCCCTCTGCCCACCCCTCTCTCTCTCTGCCCATCAGCTACACGTAGTATCTGTAGCCCACTCAGGAGTACGCGCTCTCTCGCTCTCTCTGTGCCCCCACTATCTGGTACAATTGCTTCGTTTTATTTTTAAATGCGTGCGGCCATTTAAATGAGCTAAAAGCGCTAAAGAGTGTTAGCAGATACAGCTACAGCTACAGCTAGAGCTACGGGTACGGATACAGATACAGATACATTGGCAAATACTTAACATGGCACGATCGAGAGCATTGCAAGCAGATGTTTACCCCACATTTACAGTTAGTGCTGGAGGTAGTTACAAATAGCTACACTCGAAAAATTATATTTTATTTATTTATTTAATATATTTTTAAAATTGTACTATTATGTACTTGTTTTTTAGCAAATAAATATCCTGAATATTTTGTCTGATATTTAAAAGTAATTCGACTCGATATTACCATTTTTCTAATTTAGATCTAGAGAACTATTAAAGCTTGGCACACCATATTTGGTATTTAGTTTCTCTTAAGTTGCAGGCAGTTATACTTTTTTAAATTTATTTGATATATTTTCCCAATTTTCTGCAAATCACAAAAAACCGCAGCAGCCACAAAAATAAAGCTACCGTTTGGAAATTTGCCATACACATAGCTTATGATATTATTTATCGATGCTCTAAAATGCAGCAGCAATCCTTTTTGAACAACAAAGATATTAAACAAACAATTTTCACTAAATTTGTATTTTGTTAGTTTTAAAGTGTAGAACGTTACCTTGTAATAAAACAGTTGCCAGAGAATGTTAATTGCTCAATGACTCCACATAATACCCAAAAGTAACTCAATATCCCGCCCAATATATTTCGTGCCAAACAATAAACATTAAAGATCATATGCAGGACTTGTTCAGCTATTGTTCTACGCGTAATCGCAGACGCTATGCAAGGGCAGCCGACCACATCGAAATGCAATTTGAAGTGAATGAAAAGGCGCGCATCTGAGAGCTAAACTCCACCTACTTCACACCTGACAGACGCGGCACAATAGACACGCGTTGAAAAGACACAGAGATAAAAGATACAAGAAGATACAAGACACAAGATACTCGGCACAAGACACAAAACACAAAACACAAGAGCTGAATGCACACATTTATAATGGCCATAAGCGCCGACTGCCATTGGCTGTTTGGAATCGTCATGGAAATAGAAAAACCGAAAAGAAAATGAACGAAAAACTAGAGTAGAAATCGCATATGGGTGGTAGGCGTCACAGCCTGCACGTTGACAACTTTCACTCTCAGCCAAGCGTGGCCAAAGATTGGCTAGAAATTTGTCAACTATAAAAGGCGATTAACAATTCGCGAAAAACGAAAAAAAAAATAAAGTAAATGTCGTACCAATGGGGGGCTATTAAAATGGCAAACATAATGCAGAAGATAAGCTCTATCAATGAATTATGGAGAGGGGTTATCAAGATGCTAATGCTTTTAAGCTAATTTACGAGCTGTTAAATTCCACTGCAATGACAGGCTGTTAACCGTTGAGTACATTGGCTAACAGCATGTTAAGTTAACAGAGTCGCAAGTAAAACTGCTGTTTAGAGAGCAAAATAAGTAATTTCCCCTAATAACGAATTAATATTGTTTTTGCGACTGTAATTGATCTGAATATAATCTATGGAGTTTACAGCTTATATTTTAATAATTTTGCTTAGCAGCGCATTTACAGCACTTTAACATAGTTTTATTATCATATTAACATTACTCTTCACATTAGTAGCTTTTAATGAGCAAAGTAATCTTGCTTAACAGAGCATTAACAGCGTGCTAACATGCCGCAAGCAACTGTACTGTATCTGGTCTGAAAGCCCAGCTGTTGGAACAAACTATAGCTATTTTTTTTTTGCCTATCTATGCGAAATTTCCATTCTATGAAGTTCATTCAAACAAAACGTTCATTAAAGCGTTTATAAATAACTTTGCTCGTTAACAGAGATGATCAGCAAACAAGTTAAACTTTCAAATTGATTTACAATTTCCATGCAGCATGTAGAGACTGCAAAAAAAAGAGAAACATAAAAAACAACAGAGAACTGTTTTATGAAAGAACTTATGGGCCTATCTATCCATTGTATTTATCTGCCATAACAACAGCAACAACAAATTTGATTTCAAGGTTAGAACAGTACGAAAATAACAACAACAACAGCAACAATAACAAAATGGCAAACTTTGAGCAACAACAAAATGAGCGCCAAAAAATTTAACGTAATTTGTGCACTCGTCTAATTCAATACACCACAGTCTCCTCTCCTCCCCCAACCCACCTCCACCACACCAACAACAACTATTCCATTTACTACAAGAGCGCGAAAGCTTTCAAGAGAGCGCGCCAGACAACCAGAGAGCGAGAGAGAGAGCGAACTACAGGTAAAGCACAATTGCCAGATCCGACACACGACTAAATAAAATTCATTTGCTACACCAAAAAAAATACAGAGGGAGAGAGAGAGAGGGAGGAAAAGAGGGAGAGAGAGAGAGCGCACAGAATGTGAGTCATGAAAAGGCAACCGAATTGTCCGAGCGTCCGTCCAATTTGATTTTGTGTTTTGTGTTTTACTTATGCTTTATTCGTTCTTTGCTTTCTGCTCTTTGATTGGATTTTTGCAAACATTTTGGCAAATTCTCGGAGCTTTACAAAGAGCTGAATGTCAAAAGCTACAGCTGTGTCCACAGGGTGCACTATAAAGTTGTAATACTTTTTATTAAGTGTGCACACACTTGATTTGGATCAGTTACAGCAGTAATATTATAAAGCAAGTACACACTGAATATAAAAAAAATAATATAGTAATACTTTTGATAGTTTACTAGATTTTAAGTTATATATTTAATTATATTACATACTTATATAGAGATTCGCACCTGGAATACAGACTCGCCGTACAATATTTCCCACATATTATAAAAATTACCTAGGGAATTCCTTTTCTCACATAATTTCCCCGTATTAATTAGGTCAAGTTAAGCATTTTATAGATTTAAAAAATAAAAAAAATTGAATTCTAGTTACTTTCTGAACATATTAAAAATATTCTAGAAAAATATCCTACTCCTACAATTTATATCATAAAAACAACTTCAATTCACAAACTTTAAAGATCCGAAAATTTATTTTAAAAACCCTAAGTTACTTTTTGCAATTAGTAAAAATATTCCCAAAAATTTTTATTCTCTAGAATCAGAATATAATTAAAGACTTCCTGTCGTGTTTATTTCCCGAAAAAACTTCCCAGTTTAAATTAGTTCGATATTCGAACTTTATAGAGTTCATAATATGTACTCATGGTTGCTTGCTGCATAGTTAACATTTCCTAGTAAACATTTCTTAGGAAATTTTTGGATCTGCAAAGCTTTTCGTTTATGTAAATACAAAATATTCAAACAAGCCCGAAATGAAACTTATTTCAAGTCACGTTTCTGTTTGTTTTAAGCGCTTAAGCATTTTATCTATGTGGTATCTCTGAGTGTTTGTATTCTACGTAAATATCCGCACATTTAATTAACGCGTCGAATTTTCGAAGTCGATGTTCTGTGACAAACAAAAAACGAGAAATGCGAAAACGAAAAAGCGAAAAAAAAGGAAAAAAGCGAAAAAAATGATTTCGAACAGCGAGATCTGGTATGATGATAGATGGGACCGATTGGATGGCAGTTCCACACGCCACACAGGCATTAGTAGGGGCTATTGCAGATGTATCTGTTAGATACACACACACACACACACAGATACACACACTAATACGCATGGGGAGAGTCAAACACTTGGGGCACACAATTAAGTGATTTTACTTGTTTTGTTGTTGTCGCTCAACATTTTGTGGATTTTAGTTTGGTTTTTGTTTGCTTTTTGTGCAAAATTTTGTTGTATTTCTTTTTTTTTTTCTTTTCGTGTGTTGGTGTTGTATGGTTTTTTCGCGTATAATTCATCATATTCCTTTATGGCCTGACATTCGCATACAGCATTTTTAGATACGCACCACACACACACACACACACACACACAGACATACACTGAGAGAGATTACCCCCGCCGTCTGCCCCCGTCGCACACAAAATAAACGAAATAAACGAATTTAGCCCCAGGGGGAATTTCGCAAAAAAAAAAGCAGACGAGAAAAAAATGGCAAATGATTTGTGGCAAATTTTTTATATACCCTTTTATATAAGGTTTTATAAATTGTGTTAGGCAATTTCTATTAACTTTAAATTTATTTTAAATGTATTCATTTTTGTATTTATTTATTGATTAATTTTCTATTCATATTTTCTTTTATTTTTTAATATTTTATTATTTATTTCAATTTATTATAATCTGCATACAGCGATAAATTTATAATTTATTATAATTCTTAATACAGCAATTTATTAGAAATTTTGTTTGTTTTTATTTTATTATTCCCCAACGTTATTAACATTTTTAACACTTTTTTATTTTCTTATTTTTATTTATTGTTTCATTTACTTATTTGAATTATTTTCCTTATTATTTATTTATTTTTATTTATAATTTTAACCCTATACATCAATTTATTTGAGATATTTTTATTTGATTTTTAAATATATTATTAAGCTCAACATTTTTAATCCTATTAAAAATATTTTTATTTTATACCCTACACAAACCAGCTGTAAAGGGTATTCATTTACCTACTCCCAGCTATTTGTTCTGTTTCCTTTTGCTTCTTTTTTCAACTTTTTTTTTCATTTGCTTTTAGTTTTTTGCGTATTTTCGCTTTGCTGTAGCTCATTAGTGCCATTTTGTGTGTAACTTCTGCTTCTGCTCCGCCCTTCTCCCTCCCACCATTCTCCTCTTCTCTTCTCCTCTTCGCCTCTTCTCCTGCTTTTGCTTGCACACCTTCTCTCTGTGCTTCCTTTTCCATTTTCCCTCTGCCATTTTGCATTTTGTCAACTTGATTTACGCGCAAACAATTTTCAGTAGTGCGTTCTCTGTTTTGTTGTTTTTTGTTTTTCCATGCAAATGGCATTTTCCTTTCAATTTTCTTTCGGTTTTTTCTTTTTCTTTTCACTTACCGTTCTTGTTGCAAATGTTCTGCTTCTTTTAGTTTTTTAATGCAGCTTTATCCCAAATAATCCAAATATTTTTACGTTTAGCTTTAGCTTTTTCTTTATCTTTAGATTTTTTATTTAGATTTTTTGTTAATGCTGTAATGAGAAAAAAAAACAATTTATTTAGATTTAAAGAAATAAATGATATATTTATTTATTAGAATATTATTTATATAGCAAACTTAGCAACAAATAAATATACAAATATTTATTTTATATTTACGTAAAAAAATTATTATAAATATTTTATTGGTTTATTTCTTAGTCATGAAATATATTTTCTCGGAACATTCCCTAAGCAAGCTGCTTGTATATTTTTTCAAGTGTATCTTAAACTTAATTTTGAGGCATAAAGAGGGGGCAAGAGAAGGCGCAAAGGCGGGACAGTTCATTAATCTTAACTTTCTGACTTAATGTCGCATAAATTTCAGCACAAAATTTAGAATCAAAATATGTGCATATATAATGCTGACTGAGAACATATAGAGAGATAAATATATCTACAGATACATATCTAAATTCATTGAAATTATGGCGATAAACAAATCAACTTTTATGCTGTGACAAATTGCATTTGCCACACAAAGTTGCAAGCGGAAAACGGAAAACACCTTAAATTAACTAATTGACTGAGCATGAAAACAACTTGGCCAAAAAGAAATCCACACAAATAAACACAAACTGCAAAATATTCCAGCGAATTTGAACCGGCAACAAGCAACAACAACAACAACAACAACAACAACAACTAGAGCAACAACAACAAGCGGAGCGATAACAACGTTAACTTTGTGTGTCGCATAAACAGCAACAAAAACAAAAATCCACTCGCTGTTGACTTCATATGCATATAGTATAAGGGGGGAGGGGTAGAGGAGGAGGGGCAGTGGCAGGGGCTGCATGTAACGGCTATATTAGAGCGCGTTTACATAGAAAAATCAAACACACAAACACACAAACAAACACTCTACAACTGCACGTGCTTATGGAAACAAACACACAATGTTTATGCGTTGAATTTCACGAATTCGCAAATATTTAAAATAATCTCTAGAGAAACTACTTTAACTTTAACTAAGTTAAATCAATAACAAACATTTCTGTGAATGAATTACTAAATACTGTCACTAATTAAAACTTAGTTTTAGAATTTAATATTTAAATACTTTTATTAGTTTGTAAAATAATTGCAATTCGACTTGTATGTTAGCTTATTTCATTAATCAAGTCATTTGTAGCAAATAAATAAATATATTTATAATAATTAAATTACAAACAAATAAATCATTAAAACACAAAACAAATTACAGTAGAATCCGGTTATAACGACGGCCGCTTATAGCGTCCGTCCGGTTATTGCGACGAAAACTCGATGGTTTGGTTGGTCCCCATACAAACTTATATGAAACGGCCTCCGCTTATAACGACTCCGCTTTTAGCGACAAACCGCTTATAACGACGAGATTTTTCAATTTCAATTCAATTTTTCATTTCAATTCAACCGGATATTGCGACGTGCCGAACAAAAAAAAAACTTTAAAGAGGAAAATTTGATTTCTTTAACAATGCTAAAAGAAGCAAACAAAATCATGGATTTTGTGTTTTTTCAATACGAAAAAGAAACAAAATCATGGATTTTGTCTTCCGGATATAACGACGTCGGTCCCTTGAAAGTCGCTATAACCGGATTCTACTGTATTAAATTTTTTGTTTTGATTAAAAAATTAATTTGTTTTATTTTAAAACCTATTACGAACATGGCATCCATAATATAAAAAAAAAAATTTTTTTTTGCTCCTTTCGGATAGTGCGTCTGCCGGATATAACGACGTAAAATCGTCGGTCCCTTGAATGTCGCTATAACCGGATTCTACTGTATTTAATAAATATCTATATAACAAAACCGATTAATCAATAAATATTTTATCTCATCAATCAATCTAATTAATACATAAATTTCAAAATATATTTAAATAAATAAATATTCAAACTTATACATAAATACATATAAATAAATAATTTAATAAATATAAACAAAAGCAATCAATAAATAAATATATAAAAATTATTTAATACGTGAAATGGATTCATTAAAAAAATTAAGTCAATTCCATAAATCAATCTGTTAAATAAAGGAATTAAAAACAAAGATATTAAACCTGTTTTCCCATTTTTTAATGGGTACGGGGTATAAAAAATAAAGAAATAACTGAATAAATAAATAATATATTGACTGCTATTGAGCACAAAAACTATCGCTTCTTGGGCATATTAAAAGGAACAGGATACGATAGGTCAGGCGTTGCCACGTCGTCAAATTGGTTGCGCCTTATTTCATGTATTCAGAGAAAAGCTTTGTGCTTTTCGTGAAATGCTGTTGTCAATATTTAGATATTTATATTTATTTATATTTATTTTAAAATAAATTTATAAAACCAGAAACTTCCAAAACTAGCCAAATTAGCAACGCTGCAGCGCTTGCGACTGCACTTCATGAACTGAATGCACGAATTGGGCCACGCATAAACGCTGCACTGACTGAGAGAGCGATAGAGGCAGAGCGAGATGAAGGGAGAGAGAGAGAGAGACGCACACACACGCAGCGCTGCAGCTGCAGCCACCCCCGCCTCAAGCTGCTGCTGCTGCTGCTGCAGCTACATCTAAATTTCTCACACACACTCACACACACTTACACAATGTTGCAGTTGCAGTTGCAGCGTCATAAAAATCTGCAAACGCTGACAAAATTTTGTTGCAGTTGGCAAAATCGAGAAGCTGCCTTCTGCTTTTCTGCTCCCCTCTCTTGCTGCGCTTTAATTGCAGTTGCAATTACTTGGATGCCTCGACTCCTTGTGGCATTGCGTATACGCCGTGTTAACCAATACACGCACACATACACATACAACTCTCTAATACACACACACACACCAGTACAGCTGGCTTTGTTTATGCCGTATTTGATTTCTGCGTTTTTTATGCCTTTTTCTATTGTACGCGCGTTTTTTATACCGATTTTTATTCGCCTGTATTTTTGACTACATTTTTTGCAACGTTTTTTATACGTTTTTTCGATTTTTTGTCGATTTTTTGTGTAGTTTTGATTGCCTGACAATTCGCACGCAGTCTGGCGTTTTAGAATACAGCCAGAAGTACGCTCTATACTCTTTTTTATGCTTTATTCTTTATTCTATATATAAACCGTGTGCAGCTTTTTTATTAGATGTCGACGGCGACTGCGACGTCAACTGCGACTGCGACGCTGGCGTTCTTGGCGGTCGTCGACACACACACACACACACACGAAAACGGCACGAAAAAATCGAACAAAATGCCAAAATACAAACTAGAAAAAATTCATCAGGCACAAAAGCAAAAACAACAAAACGAATTCGATGCCGAAACTAAAGCGAAAACGTAACGCGCGAACGGCGACGACAACGACGACGGCGACGGCAGCAGAGGCGAAGCTGCGACGCTTGTTGTTGTTGCTGTTGTTGTTGTTTTAGTTGTTGTCTCTTTTGTTGTTGTTTCTGTCGATTTTCAGCGTGGGGAGCATGAAGCGCACGCCAACTTTTAGCTATGGCTATGGCCACGGGTCTGGGGTCTCTGGTCTCGCCGCCAACTACAAATACAATGTCTACACACCAAATAAAGCAAAAAGTAACGAGCGGCGAGTAGAGAGCGTAACGCAGACGGCTCTCTCTCTCTGTCTCTCTCTCTCTCTCGCATGCTCTCACACGCTCACGCTCTCGCAGTGCACGCTCGCTCTCTAAGCTTTTTTTAGTCAAAACAAATGCAAAATTTTTGTCTTTTTTGCCGGCAGCGCGGCGGGTGGGACGCCGGCTCACGTATGTGTGTGTGTGTGTGTGTGTGCATGTATGTGTGTGTGTGTGTGTGCGTCATAAGTTTGTTAGTGTTGGTGCAGTCACCAAAGCAAAGCTCGCGCGCTCTCAGCACAGTTTACGCTCCCACGCTCTCGCGCGCCTTAAGCTTACGCTCTCACTCTCTCGCTCTCTCTTCGCTCTACGCTCTACGCTCTCCATTTGCAGTTGGCGCTCTGTTGTCGATATTTCTAATGCTGCCAACGTCAGCTGCGCTGCTTTTAGCGCGTGCTGCGACTGCATTTGATTCCCTATGTGTGTGCATCTGTGTGTGAGTGTGTGTACGTGTGTGTGTGTGTGTAGAAACTACCTTTTCGCTTTTTAGTTGCCCATTATGTCTGCTACTATTTGAGTTTTACGATTAGTATGCCGCATAAAGCGAAATAAAGTAAAGCTGCAAGTTGGGGTTAAGTTGCAGGGCAAACCGTAAAGATAAGGCCAATTGGCCAAGGAATAATCAGCTGAGCCCAATAAATCAGATTTGCCACAGCGAGCATTCAATTATCCAAGGTCTTAACACTAAATTTTATTGGCTATATGAATATAGAGAATCGGCAAAGGACTTTCATCTGAACAGCCTGAATTATTCCTGCGACTTTAGAATTAATAAATTAAATAATAAAGAAACTCGTAAATAATCTGTTATACTCGATAATTCAAACCACTTAATCTAAATCTGCTTAATATAGAAATAAACTGATTTTATTTATAGTCCAAAACCTTAACAAACTATTGTCAAAAAAATTCAATCAAACATTATTTAATAAGCATATTAAAATAATAATATTTATAGTGTTAAAATAAAGTTCCAAAAAATAAAATTAATAAATGATTAAATATTTAATCATGATTTATTTATCTACATTGTTCATCTACATTGTTTAAAAATATATTTGAAGTATTGAAATAATGTTACAAATCTAAATTAATAAAATGCTTAAAAATATTTAATAATTTATTTATTTAATATCAATCAAATTGTTAAAAATACATACAAAGTGTAAATAAAATTTAAAATGTAATTTAAGTTTAAGATTAAGATGTATGTAAGTTCATTTATGATCCAGAAAGTTAAAAAATTTTTGAGACGATCGCAATAGAATTTTAGGAACAAATGCTTTTCATCTTAAATCTTTAATATATTCCAAATTTATCAAATAATTTATCTAGCTCAGCTCTTATAGGAAATATATCTTTGATATTGGTATTAACAAAAATTCCACAATATTAATGAGGTTTGAGGGTTATAAGTAAAACCAGAACACTTTATTCTTATCAAACTCCAAATTGCAAATATTACTCAACATGTGTAGTTTAGATAATTTGGCAGTATTCACAATATGATTGATAAAACAATATAAATAACTATACATTATAAACATATTCATATAAAATAATTTGCATACCTATAGAACTTTATACTCAACTTTACTTCAACATATCTCCCAAACCTCAGACCTTCATCGCGACCTCTGAAACCTTTCGCTGACCAATCGCTCCCAACTGCAGAGTCTCCACCCACTCTTAACGGTTTAAGCAAATCGGTTAAGAACAACACCCACAGACAGCCGCAAAAAAGATAATTTATTGTATGGCCAGAACCCCCTGCCACGCCCTTCGATTGCGATTGCGGCAACGCCCACTCAATGCGAGTCACTTAACGTGGCCAGAGACAGACAGACAGACAGACAGACAGAAATTTGCAATTGTTCATTTGATTTCGTTGTTTTCCGGGTTGACGAAAATGTAGACTACGACCCAGGAGCTAAGGGGCAACTGAAGGGAGCTGGGGGGGGTGGAGAGGGGATGGGATTGAGGTAGTATATCGGACAGACACATGTATCAAGCAACAAAAAAAACAGAAACATTCGTACATACAAATAAAGTAAATTATTGTATGATGTGTATGCAATTTTTGTATAAATAAACAGCGAAAATTTTTGTATAAACAATCAAAAAACAATAATCAAAATGAAATATGTACGAAACAAGTTGAGCATGCATAAAGGTAAGCCAGATATAATATATGTGTATATAAATATGTGTGTGTGTGTGTGCACATAGGTCGGTATGTAAATGATAAAAAAAGAATAAACAACAACAGCAACAACTAAAACAACAACTGCTGACATCGTCTCGTCGTGTCTTTTGTGCCGTTTTTGCTTGTTGTTTACTTTCGTTGTTTCGCTTTATTTTCCTTTAATTTTTTCGTTGTTTTTTTAAATTTATTTCACTTTTTTTTTTTGCTTTTTTGGCAACGTTCGCTTTTGCAATATTGCAAAAACAACAAGATTTCAGCCGATTGTAGGGTAGTTGTGACTGCAAAGATGCCCTATAAAAGCTATAGGTTAAGTCTAGAACATAAAAAAAATTAAACAAAATTTAAAATTACATTTGTTAAACAATTAAATATTATAAATTTAAAAATATTTATAAAATATTAACTCTGTTTTTAGTTATGTTATGAGTACAGGGTATAAATATATATAAATATATTCAAAATAAATGCTAAAAATAATTGCAAATAATTAATAAAGAATTTTTAATTAATTAAAAAACTGCCATAATCGAATACGAATACCATTTTAAAATTACAGGGTATAAATACATATAAATCTATACAAAATGAATGCTATAAAAAAATTCTAAATAATTAATAATACTTTAAAATACAATAAACGACAATAATCAATAAGGAATACCAAAAATTATTATTACGGAAATTATTTCTTTTTTTAAACCAAGGTCTTAACTACCCTTCTCGCCATTCAGCAGTTTACAGGATATGCTGGCTAAAAAACTCACTCAGAGCGACAAGATTTAAATGTGATTTCAAGCAATGAGACTAGAGAAAATAAACTATACACCAGATAAATCTCTCAGCGTGCTGCCTAAAAATAAACGCAGTGCGGCGAGTATCTTAAAGATACACAAAGCGGCAGAAGGCAAAAGACAAAAGTGAAGCGGCAGCTAGAACCGTTGCCATCTATTGTGTTTATTGTGGATGCAGTCTATGCTTAAATTTAGAATATTTCTATGGCATTGTTGGCAACACTTTCAGCTGTATCTATGTATCTGTATCTATAGCTGTATCTGTGTATCTTTGGTTGTTGTTGCAGTTGCATTTGGTGTGTAGTTTTTCGCCTGTTTCGGTTTCGTTTCGTTTTGGCTTTGCTTTTTGGTTCAGTAACCTATCGATTTGTGTTTGTGTTTACCTTTGCCGACAGCCAAATAAAAATGCAAAAAAGCACAAAAAAAAGCACAAAAAACACATTGTAAAAAATAATAAAATAAATGAAAATAGAATGGCAAATATTATGACATTTTGTCAGGCGGTGAAGGGGAGGGGGAAGGGGGGAAAACAACAGTCTATAATGGCATTAAGTCACAACAATTTTCATTCACACTTCAGGTGTTAAAACTTTGTAGACAACAGATATGGTTTTTTTTTTTATTATTATTCGTGTATTCTCCTATTTGCGTTTTTATTTGAAAAGTACTTTTTGTTTATTTTGATAAAAAATTGCAAATGTTATTTTTGGCTTGTTTTGTTTGCCGTTCAGTTTGTTTTTATTTGCTCTTTATGCTTATCGCAAAATGCCGGTCAATATTTTGATTAGCAAATGTCTAATATAGCATATGTATATAGAAATTTATATAAATGCTGTTTATTTTATACTATATGCACATTTAATCTTTATAATGCCCAGCTGATAACAAAATACTCTAAATACTGATAATTATTTCGCTTGCAGTTGACTGAATTTCTATGCTCTCTTTAGCTATACCAAAATTTTCTGGTTTATTTCAAGCCAGAAATTAAACTTCAAGCGCTTCTAAATAACTACAAATTTATCGTACATATTTTTTAGAAGTTTTATAGTCCTGGTTTTATTGCCTTTTGTCTCGTCGCTGTCTGCCGCGCTAAGGGAAAACTTTGCCGTACATGAAAACTTATTTTCCCCCATTTTCCCAAAAAAATAAAACAAGGTGGAAAATGTGAGCAAACCTGGGGGTAATTGAAGTGTTTGTTAGGGCAACAACTCAGAGGTTTCCCCCTCTACTCTCAGTCGGCTGTTTTCACTTTCACATTAAAATAAAAGCAGACGATAAAGTTTATTAGTAAGCAGCTTTTAGGGTCGCAAGCAAAAAATAAAAAATAAAATCTACTTAGGGGGGAATTTTTGTTTAACTAAATTGCATATTTATTATTATATTTTTTTGCAATAGTTAACACTTTCTGGCATTCAAACTATGTCAAAAGAAGTTTGTTAACATTTGCTAGCGTTACTTTTCTATAGGGTGCTCGACCCGATCCGACCCGACCCCTAGGCCGACCTAACCCCTAAGTAATCCTCTTACTTACAAGGGTTTACTCTCTTCCCACTCACAATACCGTTAGGTGCGTGCGGGATTTTCACACTTTACGCATGGAAGCAGCAGACAAAATAGAGACCAAGTCAGAGAGAGAGAGAGAGAGAGAGAGACTGTGAAAATGGTCGATTTACGCACGGTTGCATTTTGTCACCTGCTGCCACAAATGCTAAACTGTACTTTGCGTATTTTTTTGCGCCTTCTTTTCGTTAATATTTTCCAGTTTTTAAGCCTTTTGCCGTTTAGACTAAAACATAGTTCGCTAAATTGCATTTTTCTGCAGTCGCTTAAGTTAATTGCATTAGACTCGTTTGACATGTGGCTTACGTATCGAATAATAGGTCGCAAATGGGTGAAAAACACTAAGCATCTTAATGAAAGATCATGACAGAACATGTTCGAAAAAATAAGCATCTTATTGGATAATCATGACAGAATATGTTTACATGAGAAAATTTAAGATATTTTAAGCTGAAGAAAAGTATTGAGGGTGTTTTTGGATCTGTTATTTAGAAATTTTATTTAATAGGGGCTTTTTAAACTGAGTAGTAAAAGCTGACTGAAAGTGTAAATCTGTGATCAAAAGAAAAACAAGAGCTTTCAAAGCTTTTTTAAGTTTTACTTAAAGCTTTGAAAGTTTTTCATTTTCTGATGCAGAAAACTTGAATAAAATACTACATAAATAAAATTCTATAAATAACTTTTAATTTATTTCTAAACTTTTTGAAACGCAATCAAGATTTATTTAACGTAAGACTGTTGTACTTAAAGCTTTGCAAGCTTATTATTTTCTGCTAACTAGCTTTGATTTTTGAAATAATAATATATATTAATAGGCTATAAAAACTCGCTACATAAAGTTAATATTAAATTTTTACTGCACTTTCAACAGCTTTAAGCTTTCCAGTTAACCTTTCTGTGCAGTATTTTACGTTAATTGGACAGTCTTTAACTACTGTGCACAGTGGGCGTGCAGCTGCAACGTCAGTTTGGCAATATTTAAGAGCCTTGGCAGTCAGCCTTCAATGTAAATCAAACGTAATGCAAAAATCCACAAAAAGCATAGAGGAAATTCAAACGGAACGAGGCGCTTACCAAAAGTTGCAGTTGCTCAGCGAAATGCAGTTTGCAGTTTTGCATTTTTTTATGGCCAACGCCCCATCCCAACACACACACACACACATACACAGAGTTTTTTGTGCTGGCTGAAGGCGGAAACTTGAGGGAGGAGCAAGCACTAAAATGCTCCTCTCTTATTTTATGCTGGCAAAAAGTGCACTTGTTCAGAGACCATTGTTGCAAGCAGAAGAACCAACAAAAACAGTGGGAAAAAACCCAGATAAAAGCCATATAGCAGGACGGAAAAGGGAGAAGGAGAGAATGGGGAAAATGCAGGTGTATTGAGTGCCTGGAAATGTGTGCAGTTAAAGGAAGGTAAACGAATCTGGCAGAATTGTTTTTACAAAAGGGTTTATTTGCAACAGTCAAAGAGTTGTTTGATGCTCTAAACATAAGTATATGTTTATTTATGTTAGATTTAAAAAACTATATTATTGCTTTTTTATAAAAATTATTTATTTATTTATTTTGGATTTGAATAACCATATTTGAACCTATCACTAATGTAACTCTGTTTGGTTTGTATGCTCGTTTTTATAAGAATATATATTTGTTTATTTTAGATTGAAGGAACTATATTAAATTCAGTATCTACTATAAAGCCTGCTTGCTTTTTAAGAGCGTTAAAAATATTTATTTTAGATTTAAATAACTACTATATTTTTATATGTAAATACATATATCAGCTTGCTTTTTAAAAGCGTTCTATTTATTTATCTAAGATTTAAATAACTATAATATTATAATTTATAAATAAAACAAACCTCAGATTGCTTTTCATTCTTCAATATATATATATATTTTGCTGTTAACTTTAAGCCATCTAAAATATCTGCTTAAACTTATATTTTTACTAACCCAAACTCAAATAAAAATGAATTCTATATTTGCTCTCCAATCACATGGCTCAAATATCAAAGTCGAGCCATGTAAAGCAAGCTGAACATGTTTTAATGTCCCTATTTGCTCGCATGCTAAATTCTTTTTTTTTTTGGCATTTTCATATTCTCTGGTTGAGGGTAAATTTTTATTGCATAGCAACCGACAGCGACATGTGTAAAAAAATACATCAAGGGAACCACCCTCACCTTTAGGTGAACCCCTTCTCGCTGTGAGATTGACGCAAAAGTGCAGCAGCCCACGCGGCGTATGAGAAATGTTACGCATACGCCGTGGTTGCCAGCCTGCTTTTTGATAGGCTGTTGACATGCATTGGGCAGTGCTCAGCGCTCGGTTTTCTCTTTTGTTTATTTAAAAACAATAAGAAAACACATTTATTTCGTTGTTTAAGTTTTTTGGCGTTTCTTTCTGTGCGATTTTTAAGCCTTTGGCGCCCGATGGGCGTGGCCCAAGCTCTGTTGTACATAAAAAAGTCGAGAAGCAAACGCTATAAATATGTGCAAAAAATCTATATATTTTAATAATGGAGAGCAGATGTTTAACTGTAAATTACGGTTTTTTAACGCTATTTTTCCACTGCTTTCATTAGGATAATTCAAGTCAAGCACTTAAGCTATGCAATTAAAATATTTTGAATAGATTTGCGTGCAGAGTTTTTAGTTAGAGCTGTGCCTCTAATTAGAAGCAGCACTCAATTGACACAAAAACATGCACAAAGCCTGCTGCTGTAGGCATGTATCTAACAGATACATTTGCCCCTATCTATCCATACGTCTGCTGGCTGCGTTGAGATACAAAACAAAACGGTAACTGTGTAGGAAATAGAAAATCTGTGACAACGCGCGCTGGGATGCAAGTGAAAGTCATGAAAGGCAACGGCAACAAGAGCGCACCGAGTGAAAATTGTGCGCGATATGCAGGCGCACATCAGGAAGTTAGACAGACATAGAGACGCCCCTAACCCACTACCGACACTCGCCCCTCCTTCCCCACTTCCTCACTTTTCCCACTTGCTATTCTAAACATCAAGTGGGTGGCCTGGCAAACCCGTTCGTTGGCCTTGGCTATAATAACCGCCAGGAGTGCGATGGCACTCGGCTAGAGCCCCACAACTGCCAATGCAAACAGTTAAATTGGACTTTAGCTTCAGCCAGTTTCATATAGGATAACACACACACACACACACCAACACACACACACCTCCTGTCAGCCAACAGATAAACCCTTCACCTGGAGAGCAGCTAAAAAATGTGTATGGATATTTCGCTTTTGAAGTTGCCCAAAAAGTCAACCAGAATGAGTTGACAACACGCAGATGGAAGAGTTCAAGCTTTTCCTATTTACAACATCACTCGAGTGCTGTTTTTTGTATCTTGCAACTAATCAGCAACAAAATAAAACACAAGAACATAAAAACAATTTAAAAAGCTACAATTAGAAAGGGTGCATGAAAAAAGCAATCAAAGTAGCCACTAATAAGAATAAAACAAACATTACTACATAAATAAATAGATCACAAAAAATTATATTTAATATTAAACTCATAAATGAACAAATATTTTAAATCAAAAAAATTATATTAAATATTAAACTCATAAATAAATAAATATTGTAGATCGAAAAAAATAAATAAAATAATAATAAAAAAAAAATATATAAATTAAATATTAAATTTATAGAAAAATTTATTGATTATTTAAAAGTTTACAATCAAAATATATACTTTTTATTTAACCAGAGGTTGACCTTTGTTAAACGTAAACTACTCCATATTTTTTTGATAGTCAGAATGATATCTAAATTATAAACATAACTTAAATTCGATAAGTTTTTAAAGAGTTTTTTTTCAATTATTTTCTGAGAATTTACAATCTAATTTTTTGCGATCTTGCTCACTCTTTTAAAATATATTCAGTCATATTTATAAATAGTAAGGTATCTAAATATTTTATCTTAATATTATTAATTACAATTATTTTATTATAAATTTAATATAATATATTATATTTTATTCTTCATCTTCAAAATTTCCCCTAAACAGCTTACCCTTTTTCCCCACACATTTCCCCATAAGCACTATTTTTTACCGCAAGCCAATCAGCAAAGCAACCTTCACTACACTTAAAACAAAAACCATGTAACAACTTGTAGACAAAAAACTTCAACAAGTTACTCCCCCCTCCCCTTCCCCTTCTGCTCTTCTTTACGCATTAATTATTGCTGTGGGTAATGATATATCACGTTTGCTTTAAAGCCGACTTCGTTTTCTAGTTCTGCATTCAATGACACTGCAAAAAAAAATTCGCGAAAAAACTTCAAGTGTGTAAAAAACTGAAAATTGCGCAGTAGCTGCAATAAAATTAACGAAATGACATGAAAAAAGCAGCCAAAAAAAAGGCGAAAAAACTGCAAAAAATGTGCAATTTCTGTGCGGTTCGTTGGATGCGTCTCATTCGCTTTTTTTTGGAGCGTTTTGTAGTGGGCGGAGGGGGTTTGTTGCAGTGCATTGCGCTGCAGCTGCTGTTGCCAAGTGCGCACGCAGCGGAAATAAAAAGAAAGGGCAAAAAAAAGCAACCAGGAAAAAACGATGTAAATTAAAGTTGTCATTAATGACATGGCTCACACGTACACAAGAAGTACTGGAAGAGCCCCGGAGAGGTTAGTGCTTCCCCTATATAAAAAAGCACGGATTTTACATGATAATAAATTATATAACCTAGAGATTAAGATTATGGGTTTTTATTTACCAGTTCATTACATATAAAATTCTTAATCGCAATTGGAAAAACATGCAAAGGAAAATTAAAATAAATGAATTAAATTCGATTAAATTAAAATAATATCTTAAAACCAAACTATTCGTTTATCTTTAGCTTTTATAGTTTGCGAGATACAGCCAAGACACAGTGAAGATATGATACAGACAGTTTGCTCGACTGTGTTTGCATTAGTGGAAAACCTAGTACGGGGTCTCATACTGTCCGTTACGTCCTTCTCTCTCGCTGGTTTTTATTTTATATTTATTATTTTATATATTTATAGATTAGTAAATAATTATTATTACTAATAAAATATTATTATTATTATTATTATTATTATTTGATTAAAAATCGTAGATCATTATTATTTGAAGTAGGGGTCGGTAACTATAAAGAGATGGGACATTGCCAAACTTTGATTTAGATTTTAGATTTTAGAGCAATATCATATTGAAGCCAGCGAGCTTCTCATGCTAAATGGACCTGCTGGGTGCTACACACACACACACACACATATTTCCACTAACACATACGCATCTGTAGAGCAGCATAATTGCGTTGATGTGAAGAGGCAACAGAGGCCAAGAGGCTAAGAGAGCGAGCGCCAGCCCATTTAAAATTGCAGCTACTTGCAATGCAACGAAGGTGGGGAGAGTGGAGCGGGCAAGAGAGGGAGCAGACAGTCACACACACACACACGCATACATACACACACACATGTAGCTGCCTCATGCAGACTCGACTCCCAGGCATGTCAAAGGATGCTGACTGACCAACCCCTTCCCCTTCTCTGCTTCCCCTTCTCATTCACTCTGACAGAGCTGCCATTTGCTGTTAAAAATGTGTGGCGTCAACTGTACTTTTATGTACACACACACACGATATGCACACACATATGAGACACACACACACACACACATACGCAATTCGCGCACATTTTTATATACAAAATTGTATTTCAATTCATTTAAAATATGTGTAATGCCTGGTTTTTTATGGCAGGCAGCTCAGGCTCATCCTTTTAACTTTTGTGCTTCGATTTTCAATTGCCAGCCACAGCCTATGCCCACCCCCACCCCACCCCCATTACCCCCATTCCCGCCCCCTGCGCCCTTCAAGCATTGACCAAACATGCCCATTGGCATTTTATGCTTTTATCCTGCAAAAAGTGGGGAGTTTCGTGGGGTTGCCGGGAGCTGTGTAGCTCTTGGGGTTGGGCGGCATTTTCTGCCCTCAGCTTTCTCTCTCTCTGACAGGTCCGCTTTCTCGCTCTCTCTTTCTCTATCTGTTTCTCCCAGTCTCTCTATCTCTTTTGGGTGTTCGCGCAATTTTTTCAATAATTAATTTTTTGCGCGTAAATGCAATTTGCATGTAGATGAGCACACACACAAACACAGTCTCTTTCACACTCTCTCTCACACACTCACACACACACACACACACGCACGTATGTATATATCCGGTCTTTTTATATAATGGCGAAGCGCATGGATAACGGCATATTTTTTATTGCATGCTTTTTGGCGCGCATTCTGGCCGTCTCTTTCCGACAATGCGTTGACCAATTGCTCTCTCCCTTTCACACGCCCCTTCTCCCTCTATCTGGGACGCTGCTCTTCACACACTTTCATGTTTTATGTCAGACTGTACTTTTTTTTATTGCCCAGAGCCACAGCTCTATATGTGTAATTATGTGAAGTGTAGTTCGAATGGAGGGGGGAAATTGATCCACATGGTATAGCAAAAATTGGACATTCTACTACTACATTCTATATTCAGACGATATATTTTTAATGATATAAATAATATATAGAACAAAATATACAAAACTTACTTTCTCCCGAAAATAATATTTTAATTATTAAAATTTTACTATAACAGTTTTTAAATTAAATTACATTAATAAAATTAATTACTTATTTTTAAATAATTACAAAGTTATTGAAATTAATAAGCAATTTATATAATTAATAAAATGCAAAGATTATTGTAAGATTTATAAATTTGTGAATAATCAAATTATAATTTTTTGTAAAGACAAAATTTCAACGACAATGTATTACAATTTATATTATGGAAAAAGTAGAATAAAGATTGAATCAAAAAACATCTTTAATAAAAGGAATAAATAAATACTAAATAATTAAATAATAATAAATTCAATATGATACTATACAAATTATAAATTATAAATTGGGAAGATCTATTATATTTATAAATTTGTAATAAATAAAATAACATTGAATAAGAGAAAAACAATTTTCAGTGAGAATATATTAAAATAAATTGTAGGGTACAGGTTTTATTAATTGGTTAAAATTATAGAAAAAATTATTTCCGATACAATGTTGACTATAACCTAAAATCGCATTTACTGTATGGTATATTATGGTATATATTTTATATCGTTTTTATATGTAATATTCATTCGCTAAACTTACCAAAATTTCGTTTGCCAAAATGTTTGCTGATATTTTGTTGACAATAAAATTGGATATCCGAGAGCGGTATTTTAAGAAATAATATTGCTTTTGGGCCCGAAAACTGTTTGTCTCGTTATAAATAATTTTTTTCTTCTTTCGTTTTTTATTTTTGTGAATCTCAAATATGCTTTTTAGTTGGTTGTTTTGTTGTTTTAGTGTAGTGTTAATTTGTTTATCATAAAATGTAATATATAATTTATAATGTATAGCTTAAAACGTTTGTGTTTAATGTTTTTTTGTTGTTTTTTTTTTCTTTCTTTCTTTAAACTTTAGCTGAATTTACTTTCTTTTTGCACTACGAATAATTATTTAATTTTTTACGTACGAAATAGTAATTTTTGCTTTTGTTTAGTTTGTGAAATTGGTTTTTACATTTTTGTAAAATTTTTATATTTGCCACGATATGAATATTTTGCCTTTAGCTTAATTTATTGTTTGTTTTTTGTTTTTGTTTTTTTATATAGTATATTATATACTTTTAGTGATATATAGATAATTCGCAATGTTTGTCAAACTGTCCTGGTGCTTTCCTCTCTCCACTTTCCTCTAGCCAAAAACACACACACTTTTCACGCTTTTCCAGCGTGAAAAGCTTATACAAGGGATTTGCTTTTGCTAACGTTTTTTCTCATCTAGAAATTGTACACCTTTACGATTTTTCTCATCAAAGTTTGCAAATTGTTTATAACTGGAGCGAATCCAAAACTTGATCAGAACAAGGGATTTTTCTTTTTTCCACTTTTTTGTTTAGTTTTTTTTGCTTCGTTATGATTTCTTTTTGCTTTTCGACCGCTTTTTCTTTTCGAACAAACGTAAATTTAAAGACGAAAATTGAAACCGTAACACAAAAAGTTCAAATTTATTTTTATTTTATTTTTTTTTAATTCTTTTCAACGACAAAAATTGTTTATTTTTTGGCTTTTTGTTTTTATTTTTTGTTTATGCTTTTATTAGGCGCTTTTGTTTTAGTTAGACACAAAATAAATTTAACAAATTTTGGCTATTTCTTTTTTGCTTGTTTTGGCTTTTAGAACTCTTTTTTGACGTTTTCTTTTGTTTTGATTTTGTCACTTTTGCTGCTGCTGCTGTTATCGGTTATCTGTTATCGGTTATCGGTTCTCGTTGCTATTTTCTATTTTGTTGTTTTAATCTTGTTGATTTGATTTGTTTTGTTTATCCTATTGCGGTGTTTGCTATTTGTTGTTATCGGTAGATCGGCTGATAGGTTTATCGGTTTATCTGTTTATCGGCTTACGGGGCTTGGCTTCCTGTGTGTGTGTGTGTTTTTTTCTTTTGTTTTCTATTTTCTGTTTTCTATTTTCTGTTGTATTTTGGTTTTGTTTTTTGTTAGTTAAGGCTATTTCGGCTTCGTTTCGTTTAGATTTGTTGCTATTTCTTTGTTGCTTTGTTCAGTGTTGTTTAGTGTTATTGCTGTTGTTGTAGTGTTGTAAATGGATCGATTGTTTTATTGGCTGTTTGGCTTTATTTCTATTTCTGCTTATTATTGTTGTGCTTTGATTCTGGTATTTGTATTTTTGATTTGTGTTTTATTATTATGTTAGTTTTATGTTGCTTTTGTTGGCTTTCTATTATGGTTACAGTTTGGTTGATATTATGAATTTGTTTATATTTATTAGGTATTATTTTTTACTTGTTTTTTAGTTGTTGTTGCTTTTGTTGTCGGTTGGTTGTTGTTGTTGCAGTGGTAGTTGTTGTTGTAGTTGTTCTTGTTGTTGTTGTTGTTGTTGTTGTTGTTGCTGTGTTGTTGTTGTTATTGTTGTAGTTGTTGTTGTTGTATTCCAAATTTTGTTGTGAATTTTGTTTGTTAAATTTTGAGAAACTAACTAAAAATCACTTTTGGTTTTCGCTTAGAACTGAGAAGTTAACTTTAATTTGTTGCTTTTATTAATTATTATTTTAACTATTTGTTTTTTATTTGTTTTGTTTTTTTGTTATGTTGTCGAAGAATTTGTTGTTTTTGCGTTTCGTTTGAAATAAGAATGTTTGAAATAAATTAAAGAAAACTGATTGCACATAAGTTGTTTTTTTTTTTTGTTGTTTTGTTTGTTTTGTTTTAAAACTTTTATGCGTTAAGTATTACATTTGTATTATTATTATGACTTGCCTTGATATTATGTTATAATTGTGGTATTATTATTATGATTAGTATTATGATTTAATTAACAAAACAATATTTTAATAAGTATCAACAACGTTTTAACGTAATCTTTAAAAATGTTCCAAACAGTCAAAAAGCACCTGCGAGAAGAAAGAAAATTTAAGAGAACAATTAGGCAAATGCAAAGAGAAATTGTTGGAGATGCCGTCGGCAATTGGCCGGCGGAAAAAAATATATAATTATTTAAAGGATTAAATTTAATTTTAGATTTAAATTTTAACATTGCAAAACACTGTTGCTGCTGCTGTTTTATGCAGTCGATAACACAATTGTTTGTTATCGCTATCGATTTCATTCATGCTCGACGCTTCCTGTTTGCCAAAATAAATCAAACACATGGGCTAGACAAACACACACACACACACACAGATAGAAAGAGAGTGAGAGAGAGTGGGGAGAGAGAGAACCGCAGACTATCGCTGACTCTTCACCCCCTGCCACCCACATCAAATGCCTGCATAGACAAACGTATTGTCTGCACTTCTCGCGAGCGGAACGAGGGGAATGAGGAACAAGCGAGGAGAGAGAGAGAGCGCGTAAAAGCGCTGCGTCAGGACAACAAACAGCGAATATGGAAATGGAAATGGAAATGGAAACAACAACAACAAAACCTAAACAAAAACAAAGGCAAAAGCACAAAACAAACTTTCAAGTTCAAAATGCCGCTGGATGCTGTTGGAAAAACAAAAACTAATCAAAAAAATAAAAAAAACAAATGCAAAAGGAAAGCCCAAAATAGTGATAGCATCTAATGCGAAAGCAAAGCAAAAGAATTCTAACAAAAACGAATCTGTCAAAAACATTTGCATGCGCAAAATATGAATCAAAGGCAGACAACATAGAACAAAACGAAAACGAAAACAAAAGCAACAATTCATTCACATGCAACCACGCCCCCTGCCCCCTCACAATACACAAACACAAACATACGCCAAGAGTTCAAATCAAGAGCAGAAATCGGCGAAGCGCAACGATAGTCAATATCCCTCAGGAGCAGAGGGAGAGGGGCATATAGTGTTTATCTGTAGCGTGTTGTCATTAAACTGAAACTGTTTTTATACCCTGTACTCAAAAACCACAAAGGGGTATACTCCGTTTGTATTTAACTGCCCCTCAGTATGAATACTTAGATATAGATAAGATATCAATTTTGTTTTAAGCAGATCTTGAAACTATCGAAGCTAAAGCTATCGAAACTCTTTTTAGCAGATCAAGTTTGTTTTTGATATTCAATATTTCTACTTCTTATCCCTATTATTTAGGATTAAATATATATATTTGTGTATATATTATGAAATCATTAGATAAAATACTACAAACAGTAAAAGCAAACCATAAATAAAATAAATAATTTTATATACATATTTAAAAAATATATATATGTATTTCTACACTTTTTTCCTGGAATAAAAAAACTAGCATTGTCATAAATGGAATTTTGTGTTTCCGAATTTGCTTAAAGAAAGTTTAAGCTGCTTATGTTCTGTTAAAAATTAAGGACCAATCGAATCCTTAATATCAATATGGAATTCAAATATTCTGTTTAAAGCTTTCAACAAAATTAATGCATCCGAACGCAGGACAGACACTATTTATGTATGCATGTAAAAAACGTAATATAATTGAAAATTTACTTTTATTATATATTTTAACAACTCGAGAACAGCTACGGAAAACTTTAACTTTAGCAAGTTTTTACTAATATGTCTAATATAACGAGACAAAAATTGGACTGCATGTTTGGTTTGAATTCAAATAATAATTTATTTATACAGATCCCATAGAAAATCCAGCGTATGGTATAGGTGCAGGCGAAACTGAGTTCTTTGGGGTTTACACATCTGATGTAAATAATCTGTTGGTTGCCTCCGACTTTCTGTACACATGTTTATACATATTTTATTATTGGGCTATTTTTAGCACAATCACAATATGCTGCAAATTGTAATGCACGTTTTTTTCTTTCCCTGTACCCATTAAAAATGGGTAAAAACAGGGTTTTAGCTTTTTCAATATTGTTCACTAATTTGTCACTTAGTTGCACATTTCTAATACTAATAAATTTGTTGGCTATTAGCAGAGCAAGTCCCATTGTACTTGCTATAATGCAACTCTGCGCTGTTCTCTGATTTATACGCTTTTATTTAGTTCATTCACAATGTTGCACAATTTTTTGGCACAAGTTTTCATTGAGTTTTCTCAATTAGTTTCTTTTTTAGCAGAATTTCAATAAAGATTGCAATTTCAGCTTTTTTTTATGGAGTTTTCTGCGTATCCTTTTCAAGCAAAATTTGCAAGACTTTGAGCTTGAGGCGTCCCACAGTGCAAGTTTTTAATATCTCTTTTGGGCACTTCTTCGCACACACACGCACACGCTGGCACTCTCACACACACACAGACGTGGGAAACAAAACACACACTAAATTCTAAGGGCAACAACACGAAACAGACGCACGAAACAGTGTTGGAAAGTGTTGGCAAGTTCTCCAAGAAGCTGCTGTTGGCGAGAGGGGAAAGGGGAGGCCGAATTGCAGGGCACAGAAAGCGGACAAAGATGCACACAGAGAATCGGATGAACTGAGAAAAATGTCTTTTAGCGCGAAAAACTTAAAAGCTGGGAATAAAGCGCGACGCGCGCTCCACGAAACGCACCGAAAACGGCCAAAAAGATGAATATGTGCAAAAATCTTTTGCATACGCTCAAGAACCCCGTGAACGAGCCAAGAGCCAGGCAGAGACGCAGACGCTGGCAGCGGCAGCGACGTTGGCAGCGACCGCAGCTGCGAGAGAGAGCGCAAAAGAAATGTGCGAACGAAAAAAAGCAGGCGGGGGTGTGTTGAGGGCGGCAACAACGACAGCGAGAGACTTCGCCAGAGCTTTTTACAGACCGCAACAACGAAACGAATTGAAACGAAGCGAACGCAAAAAGACGACGACGACGATGACGACGACAGCAGCGCAGCGGCAGCGGCAGAGGCAAAGGCAGCGACAGCGATGGGAGCACGACACACACACACACGCATACACACATGCAGGCGTGCTCAGAGAGCCAAGACTGCTGGCTACACGTATGCGAGTGTGAGTGTGTGAGAAAGAGAGCGTCAGCAGCAGTGCTGCCCATTTTGCTTGGAGCTGTTTTTGGCGAAAAATAAATAAAAATAACGCTGAACAATTTGCAAAAAAAAATTACAGAAAACAGCTAATTATATCTAATATTTTCGGCTTTATCGGCTACATTCTTACTGGTTTTAAACTTTTCAAATTTCATTGTAAAATAAAAAATAAAAATAAAAATAAATTAAAAATAAAAATTTTCAAATAATATTTAACTGTTTAAATGGCAGCAAAAATATGGCATACCAACAAAAGCTTGCGTTTAAAAAGCGGAATTGTTTTTGGAAAAGTTAAATTTCCGACTTGCTGCCGTTTTACAATTTTTCTAGCAAATGCAGCTCAAAAACAGCCAAATTTGGCGGGAATAAAGCGGATTTGACAACAGTGGTCGACTGGCGAAGAAACAAAGCAAAAAGCAACGACGAAAAAAGAATTGCTAAAAGCAGCTTGGAGCAGCGTATCTGTGAAGTGCAGGCATGTGTGTGTGGCTGCGTGCATGTATCTGTGTGTGTGTGTGTGTATATATGTATTTGTTGGTGCTGGGATCTGGCTGTGCGTGCTTGTCGCGCGACTGCCGCTGCTGGCGTCGCCGTCGACGTCGACGTCGCGTGCCTTTGCTGTCAATTCGGAGTTGTCGTTGTTGTTGTTGGCAGTTTGGGTGTCTCCATGGCCAGTAGCAGTGAAGGGTTAACGTGAAGCTGCATGTGTGTGTATATGTGCATATATGTAAATATGTATGTATGCAGTTGCGACAGGTCTGACGTCTGGCCAGCGTCAGCGTCTGCGTCTCTTCTGCGTCTCTGCTTCTTCTGTTGGCGTTGACGCTGACGTTGACGTCGACGTTAACTTTGGCGCAGCGCAGAGCGCGTGAAAGTGTTACGATTTGAAAATCGCCTGGGCTTAGAACTGGGTAACTCCGGTGGGTGGTGGGAGGTGATTTTTACATATTTTGACATGCCACGTGCTAAAAGCCTTTGGCATACAACCAAATCAACCGACAATTAATTGTCTGCCAGTCTATATAAAATTCTTATGCCATTAAAGTCTACATAAAAACTTTATTAACTGTAATCAATTTTTAAAAACATTCCAGATGCATAACTATTTCAAAATGTGGACATAACTAGACATAAAATGTATAATATTAAAATCTGTTTTCCATATATTGACCAAGTGCTTGGATGCCATTACTCTTAAGTCGTCTCATCCAAATTATATGATCTTAACCGAAACTATAGATTAGAGAATATATACGAATTTCGTTCACTGTACGCTAGATTTCTTTATCTCTCGTCCTCTCTCAATTTGAATTATTTATTTTGTTTATTAAAAGTATGCACTTTTGTTTTGCCACTGATAATTATAATCGGGGAGCCTTGATAGTCGAACATATCGAAGCTCCAGATGATTTCAGTTCAGTATAAACAAACAAGGGGCAAAGAATTACCCTAGGCCGCTAGATTAAACCTCTCTGCTCTGCGTTTTCATTACTGATAAGACTATTGGAATGCAGAAGATACTTTAATACGTGCTTTTTTTAGGAAAATGGGGAAAAGTGAGGGGAAAACATTATGCATATAAGAAAGGAAGAAATTTAGATAGAATTCAAATTCTTAATAATATTTAAACTATATATCTTAGAAAGAATTGTCATTTTCTAAGACCTCAACTGAAACGAAGTACAATTTTCAGTTTAACTTTAATTTGTAGCACTGAAATTAATCGAAATGTCTACAGACGAATTTTTTAATCGTATTAACTCAGCTCGCTTGAAACTGCAGAATGTACTGGATCGTCAAAACAACGTAGATGCTATATTGATTGATATAAAGCAGCGAGTAGAACCCATACTGTACTCACTGTATACACGAAAGGAGAAGGAAGCGCTTTTAGCCAAAATCAAGAGGGCAGAAGAGCTTGGGAATTTGGGTATCTTCACCGATGATGACGGTTACCTGGCAGTACACAGATCTTGCACATCTCTAAAGACGCCCTGGTTGCAGGTCAAGATGTCAAGGAGCAATCAGAAACTGCAGGATAACATTAACGAAATCTTTGTACTGGATTTGCTAGGAGAATTCAGCTACGCTAAGGATAACGAATTAATTAAGGTAGCTGAAGAGACCATAACTAACGAGAATGATTGTCAGAAATTAGATACGAGTAAGGGAAACGATTGTCAGAACTTAGATACGAGTAATGGAAACGATTGTCAGAACTTTGATACCTGTAATGGAAACGATTGTCAGAAATTAGAAACGAGTAACGAAAACGATTGTCAGAAATTAGATACAAGTAATGGAAACTATTGTCAGAAATTAGATACAAGTAACGAAAACGATTATCAGAAATTAGATACGAGTAACGAAAACGATTGTCAGATATTGGATGGAATGGAAACGATTAAATAAAAGCTAAAAAAGATCAAGTGAAAATTGGCAACAGCGCCAGGAATAAAGCATTGAAAGCACATTGTAAATTGAAAACTGTTAAATAAAAGCTAAACAAGCTAAAAAAAAGTGAAAACTGGCAATAGCGCTGAAATTAAGCATTGAAAGCGCGTTATTAAATAGCAGTTGTTAAATAGCGAGCTTAAATGTAGAGAGTATAAAGAGTTTATAGTATAGATACAATCGATGTAAACAATGAGCTATAGATAGTAATAGAAGCTGAGCAATGAAATGTGACAACAGCGCCAAACATTTGGCGCCAACGTTAGCAACTAAAAAGCAACAACAGCAACAGGGAGAGAGCCAGAGCGTAGAATAGATGAGCGAAATGTGCACACACAAAAACATTTGCCGGCTGTTTAGTTTCTGTTTCTGTTTCGGTTTCTCTATGCCGGTATACAAAAAATAATAAACGCCAACGAAAACTGGCAACAAAGCAAAGCTCGCGCGCTGCCGACGGCGACGGCGACGTCGCTGCCGCTACAGCTGTCGCTCTCGTTTAACAACGACAACAGAAATAGAAGCAAAGCAAAAACAACAATTACTCCCACCCACACACAGGCATAGAGCAAGAGCTGAAGAGCAATGCAAATACAAAGAGAAGAGTGGAGTGGGGAGTGGGGAGTAGGAATAGTGAAACTTTTGTTCCTTTTGTGCTTGTTTGCGTGCATTGGCATTTGTATGTTGTTGTTGTTGTTGTTGCTGTCTCTCTTCTTTTGTTGTTCTTGTTGTGCTCTTCTTGGCCTCGGCATTCAAAAAGCGTCTCAAAGAGCGCGCTCTCTTTTAATTGTGTTGCCTTTGCTTTGTGTTGTTGTCGTTGTTATCGCAATTGTTTTGCGTGGTATAGGTTAAGAACGAGCTTTAATATGCGTATGTTTGTATGTATGTATATTATTTTTCTATGCATTTCTCTTAAAGCTCTTAATCTATGCAGCTCTGATAAGGCGCCTATCGTAATCACTGCTGCCAAATCCGCTTTTTTCCGCCAGATCTGGCTGTTTTTGAAGATTTGCTTGGAAATAAAATGCGGAAAGCAGGAATTATTTGTTTTTTTTTTTTTTCAAAATACACTTGTAATTAATAGTACTTACAGTCGCTTTTTCGACTAATCGGACCAATCTTTTAATCAAGGAATTTGGTTTATAACTATGAAGAACTTAATACCATTTAAAATTTTTTCGCATTTATCAAGAATGTCAAAAATGGATCTAACTAATTATTTCCCAAAAACATAATATTTTATTCCATAACAATTGCTTTAAATTACTTATAAGATTTATGTCTTAATAAGACGATTTGTGGCACTCATCGAATAATCGGACAGCTCTTAATTCCTTTTATTTATTAAAATTTAACAATTATTTAGCTGATTTCTGGCTATTATATTTTTGCACATTTTTTTACTCTTTTTGGGTGCCCATCCCGCTATTAAAAAGTTGTTTTTGTTTAAAAAAATTGGCAACACTGGCTAAAACGCCTATCGCCGTTTAACAATAACTACAAAAAAATCGAAAATAAATTAAAAATCAAATTTTAGGTCGCTTTAAGAGTTTACAGCAAAAAAAAACGACGGAAAAAAAGGGGGAATTAATAAAAGCCGGTTTTATTTTGTTATCGTTGCCAATATGCGTGTAGATGTGGGTGAGCTTTGTCTGTGTGTATGTGTGTGTGTGTGTGTGCCGGTTAGAGAGCTTTATGCTTTGTGCCTGTGTTTGTGCTTGTGTTTGTGTAGCTCCGATCCGGTTTTGTTGTTTTTGTTTTCGCTGCTGACTTTGGCTATGCAAATTTGCCAGCCCAGACAACAACAACAACAGTGGCCTGAAGGGGCGCAGAGAGTCGACAAGTGTGGGGGAGTTCGAGGAAATAGTGAGATGGGAGAGGTGGATAGGGGCAGGGGGGGAGTGCTATCAACATATGCTTGCATTGCCAGACAGACGAACAGACAGACAAAGCCGATAGAACAACAACAGCGGAGAAATGGAACAGCAATAAATATGAATTAGCCAAAAGGTTTCTTCGTTCTCTTTTATTTGGTGCATTGTTTTGTTTGCATCTGGCCGGGGGGATTCCCTAATGGCCTTCTCTATATGCGCATTACAGATTAAGGGAATTATGCGTATCGCATATTTGCATAATGTTAATTGCTCAGGTCGAAGGGGTTGAGGGGTCAAGTCGAAAGGGTGCGATTTAGCCAAATATATTAGCACTAAATATGGAGAATATTTTCGATTTCGATTTACAATGTGTGATTTAAAATTAGAATGTAATTAGAGTTTAAGCTAAAGATATCTGGACATAAATATTAAAGAGAATAAAATGAAACAATATTCAAATAAAATTGTTTTAGCTAATAATTTAATTTAATTTTCTACTTAATTTTCGTTTTGTAGTTTTATTTATTAATTTAATAATTGAATCAAAAATTATTATTTATATTTATTTTTAAGTAATTACTATTATAGTATTTGTGAGCCAACATTATTAATATTTATTATATTTCTTCACTTATATTGATATATTATTTATAGTTTAATATTTAATCTAATTGGAAACCTAGTAGGTGGGCTCCTAAAAAAATGAACTGGTTCAAATCCCTGGTTTTGTAGCCCTGATTTACATTTACAAAAATAGAATTTATCTTGGTAAAAATTTTAATATTTTAGTAAATATTAAAAACATAAAAAACCCATAAAAAAATTACTGATACTAAAAGATTTATTTAATTATTATTGTTTTTTTGTGTTTTTATTCATTCTTACATTTTTTAAATTTATTTTTGTAATTTATTTATGTATTTATTTTCTTAAGTTTATGCACAGCAGCTCTGGCAGTTTACCGTTAAAATATTTAAATTATTTATTTTCCCATATTTTCGCATGTCTAAAAGTTAAGCATTTTTTATTTATCAGCATCAAAGAAGCGTCCAAATGGGCCAGCGGCAAAACTCGGTTCATACAAAGCGCCATTAACGGCCTGCACAACATGGCAAATATACAAATATACAAATATATATATATATTTATACACACATATATAATAAAGTCTTTATATATGTAGCATAGACATACAGACATGTGAAATACGTTTGCCATAATTGTAATTTGCTCTGAAAGGGCTTTTAATTTAATGCCACACACACGTGAGCACCTGAATTGCAAGAGAGCGGGAGAAAGTTTAAGAGAGGCGGGAGGCGTGAGGCTGGCAGCTGGACCACACACGCCCCCCGCCCACCCACTCTACCGCTCTCCCGCTCTCTTATGCTCCTGCAGTTTAAAATGGGTGCCCGCATAAGCAGACATCTGCCTACTCTCTCTCTCTCTCTCTCTCCCGCTCTATCCATCTCTGTCTGTGCAGCATATGCAGATAACAGTAAATAACTCTATGTGTATGTATATGTGTGTATGTGTGTGTGGCTATGTAAAGTTTTTCTCTTATTGTCGTTGTTGTTGTTGCTTAATTTACAGCCTTATGTCACTTTGGTGCATTATACTTTTTCATTATCGCGCAGCCGAAAGAGAGCAAAGAGATAAAAACAAAGAGAGAGCGAGAGAGGGCGAGAGCTTGCGCACTCGCTCTGTCTCTGTCGCTGCCCAAAACAACAACAAGAACAACAGGCAGAGAGACAGCGACAAACATCAAAGGGAAATGAGTTTTCATTTAACGCACACAAAAGCGGAAATGAATCGAAATAAATAAATATATGCACCTGTGCGCCCCCCACCCACACCACACTACACACACACACACACGCACACACAAACTGACCCCAGTCCGCCAACTCACCTCACCTACTTACACACACTCACACATGCATGCACTCTCACACACGCTCTCTGCCCTGCAGCATCCAGAGCGAGAGAGCGAGAGCGCGCCAAAGCTCATGCGCATTGGGCGCGTGTGCCAGACAGAGCGCGCATGCCAGCTGTCAGCTAGCCAGCTCGCTTGCACACACACTGCACATGCGGTGCATTCAACCCGGCAGCAGCGCAGCAGCAGCTGCAGTGCGCGTCGCAGTCGGCGTCGCAGTCAGCCAGCTCTCTCACCTCCCACCTCTCACCTCACCTCCTCGCTGTTGCCGTTTTTCGGTATCAGGCGACGTCGTCATTTTCGTCATTTTCGCTGCGCTTTTCTTTGCGTTTTTTGCTGCTTCTTTTCTACCGGCAGCAAACCTCACATGTTGTTTGTTGTTTACTTTTGTTGTTTTGCTTTTCTTCTATATCTATAACCCACCCCCCACACCACCCTCTACCTACAAGTTCAGCTATTTGTGTTTTGCTTTTGGCCTTATCAAAAGTTTTTGCAGCGCTCTCTTTTGCCTATGCATGTGTGTGTGTGTGTGTGTGTGTGAGTGTTCTGTGTATGTGTGAGTTTTCTAGTTGCCGCCTCGCCTGTTTCGCGTGGCATTTTATGTTTTGTTTAGGTTTTTTGTTGCCGTTTTTACTTTGACTTTCATTCAAGACGAGTCTTCTCGTTGCCCTCCCCCTTGCCCCTCGCTCCCCTCAACCCTTCCGCCCTCGTCGGCCACGTTGCGCGACACACAAATGCCAAAAACTCTCTTTGCGAGCAAAATAGATCACAATATGGCTAACAAAACCGCCGTCGGACTCGTTTAGAATACTAACACAGACACACTGCAGACTGGAGAGTGAAGAGTGGAGAGGGGAGAGTGGAGACTGCAGATTGAAACAGTTTCCTAATGAAAATTAAAGCATTGGGAATAAATTGCAAGCTCACCGGAACTTTTCACAGTTCTCAATTGATACTAAATTTTAAAGGGAAACATTTTACAAATTTAAAAATATATATTTTTAGCATATGTACTGCCTAAAAGTGTGAACAATTCGTCAAAATTAAAGCTTGTTATATTATAATATTTGTTGCATATTTTTATGGGGACGGTCTTTATCGCTAGCTGGTTCGAAAGAATGAACAAATGTTTGCTGATGAGAGTTGTTCCTAGAGCATTGACCTTTAGCAAGATAAATATGTATAAACAATATTTTGGAGTTTTTTTTTTAGTTTATAAACTTATTTTCCTAAAATATGTATTTGAACAGTCCCCCAAATATTTGTTACATATTTTTATTGGTAGGTAATCTATGCACAGCTGGTTCTGAAGGATGAACAAATTAATTTTAATAGAAATAAGATTATTTAAATTAAAGAGCTAAGTCCAAATTTGACAATTAAATTTAAAATTTTAATATAAATTCTTACTGAAAAAAATCAATATATCATATTTCGATTTCAATAAAAATTCAATTAAAAAACTTTATCTGTCAGGTCTGCAACGGTATACACATCATATTTATTATAATAAATGTTAATACTTTTATATAAATTTAACAGAATTTAAAAGCTTTAACTGCAACTCTGTAAACAGAATTCACCACCAATTTTATTAAAATAAATATTTAATATATGGTTTTAGTTTTTTTTTCGATTCTACACTGTTTATGTATTATTATATATTTATCTTATATTTTTAAATTAAATTTTAATTCTAATTTTATTATTTTTAATTTTAATTTGTAATTAAATTTCTCTTGGTCGACTGGCCTTAGTCGACTTTAAATAAATAAATAAATAAATAAATAAATAAATTACAATCACTATTTCCTATAATATTGTCCGTAAAATGTACATCGTTATTATGTTATAATAATAGATCCCTTTCTGGAGGGTCACTGATATTACAGTTTAACAGCGCCAACATATGTTAACTGTGAGTATGTTATGTGAACAGTAGAGCTCGCTGTTATCGGCATATGCCATATGTTATACCATGGTTATTGAAAACAGTTGAAAATATTTATAAAATAAATTATTCGTTTTATTAAGTTATTATTTTATTTTTATTCCAAACAATCTTTTCTTTTTTTGGAAAAAAAGGTTTTGCCATACCATAGCTAAACGTTATGCACTTTCACAGCGAATAATATTTAACATGCTGGCCACAAATGCAATTTCAGTTGACAACGTTTCGATTTTGGTAATAGATATTTTGTGAATTTCTTTGCATTTTTATTTTTATGTTCAAATTTGATGCGAAAAGAACCGAACAAATTTTTGGTTTGTTTCGAACGCGTTTGCGGAGTTTTCTAAACTAATTTTGGTTAATCAGTTGGCGCGTAGTTCAGGCCCAACACAAACAAAAAAGGGAGCAAAGCAAAGCGCAGGAGAAAAAAAAAACGAACAAACCACAAAATAGCTGGCAAACAAAAACGACGACGACGTCGACGCCAGCGTAATAGGAGGAAATAGAGTGAGAATTCAATAGCACGAGCGGCGGAATGCGTTGGGGGGCGGGAGGAGGGGCTGTCAGCACTGTTTGAGTTTTAGGTTCAACCCTAATTAGGGGTGGCACACACACACACACACACTCACACACACAGACATAGACACACGGAGTTAGCAGCGCTATACATGTTTTAGATACTGAATTTTTTCGGTTAGACCTGGCGTATGCGTAATCTCTGTTTTATTTTACACTCACTTTTCATGTTGGTATTTTTTTTTGGGAAATGTTTCGCCATATGAAACTAAATTAAAAACTTATGCGACTAAACCGAAAAATTTTGAATGTGTGTTGCTGTTGACAAAGCATTTTCGAAACTGAATTTTAACGCATTATAGCCAACGCGTTGAGAGTTCTGTGCATTGCAACAAAATGCAAACCAAATGTGCAACAACAACTCCAATTCTCCGGCGTACAAAAAACTCATTATACGTCACGAGGAAAAGGACGAGGACGAGAACGAGGACATCGACGGCAGCTGCAAACCGCAAAAAGTGGGTGGACCTGCAGAACGGATGTTTCGACTGTCAATAATTAGCAGCCCTATTAATGCAACGCGCCCCCTGCTCCACAAAGCATAAAACATAACATACAACCAGTAGATCAGTCGTGCGTAACCGACAATAGGAGATCCTGTACTATCGAGTACACTCTTCAGCGCATTCAAGCAAATTGTCTGTTGCATATCTTCGATGTTTGTTATGCGATCGTAATCGCTGAAGCATACCATAAGCTCGTTGTCCTAATCAATAATGTATATACTTTTTGGGGTCTGCCACGCCTTCTTCTGCCTGTTTCACACATTTCAAATTTCCACAAACTTCATATACCCTTTTGAGCTTTTTTAAATAACAGGGTCCTGCTTTTGCTTGTTAATTTATTCGATTATTTTGCTGTTGCTGCAGCATCATCAACATAATCAGCAGACGCAGCAACTGCATCAACATCAGCAGCAGCAGCAACAACACATTAATGGAGCCCCCATTCCAGCTAACCCAGCCCTGGCATAAACTGCAGTTGCAACTGCAACTGCAACTCCTGCTTCGCGCATGCCTCACCCAATCGCTTGCAACAACAAACAACGTTTTTTTACTCCTTTTTAGATGCAATTTTTTCGCTGCGAAAAAACGCATTTATTTTGTGTAGCATTTTTTTTGTAAACGAAAATATCATTCACAGTTAAGCGCAAAATTTATTTAAATTTTAAATAAATTATCTAAATTATTAGGTAATAATATTTAATATACAGCAAATAATAAACATATTTTAAATATCAATTATTTAAAAACTACTGGCTTAATTAAAATATTTATGTATTTTAATAAATTATATAAAAAGTTTAAATACTAATCGCTTAAGTAAAAAAAAAAAACCATATAATGTTGGTAAAAAAAGGTATGTTAATAAAATGTATACAAGAAATACCTTTAACACACGTTGGGCGCCATTTTAGGCGCCATTTATAAATAAAATTTTGATGGCAACCTAGACTTTGCTTTTTTATTCATGCGTTTTAATAAATTTATTTACGGATGTATTTTTAAATATTTTAATAACATAAAATTAAATTAAATATCCAGATACCGATTTGTAGAATAAATCTTTAATAAGTAGAACTTCCCGCTTCATCTTTTACAAGTGATTTCCCATATTGAACTCGTCTGTTCTTTCAACTTTTCACTCCTTACCTTACCACGCTTTATTTTTCATAAAAAAGAAATTATAATACAATTTTATTATTATATTTTTTTGCACTTGGAAGCGGGCAACCAACCAAAATGCTTCCCACTGCGTTTCGCCATCCCCAGATCCCGTTCTTTCACCCGGATTCTTCCTGTGGGTGAGCCAACCACACGCATGCATCGTCAGCGCTGTTATTGTAATTTATTTATACTATTTTCCTCTTATTTTTATGCATTTTTTCCCTCTTATTTTGCGCATTTTATTCGATTTTATTGTCATTTTGCGTACGCCATTCCACTGGAAACATTTCATACGCCGAGCGGTATATAAATGCATATAGGAAATGTGCAGGAGAGATTTGGGTGAGGATTATTGCGACATATAAATTATGTGCTTATTAATTGCAGAGGGATTTTACATAAATTAAATGACAATTATATTTATGTTTGCCCGTATACATAAATTTTAATATCTATATTTTTTATGAAGAGAATAAATATCTAGAAATACATAATATCATAAATAAACTCAAATTCCAAAAAGCTATAAGCAAAAAATTTAATATAGAGTGAGGTTCTGTTTACTAGATAGAGAGAAGTTGGATAAGACCTTTAAAGAGATTTTCAGAAAGGTAAAAAATTATCCTGCATTGTAGAAGATTATGTTAAGCCAATCAAAATTAATTTAAGCTCGATTTTTTTCAATAATTGCTTTTAACAAAACTAATTTTTTAAAAGAAATAAAAATATAAAAACTTAAATCAACTCCCTATCAAATTTATATACAATTTATTGATAAATAATATGCAGAGTTATCTCATTGTGTTAGTCTTTCCACACCCATAAAACATAATAAATTATTCGCAATGACATTTCAAAATAAATACAAACAAAAAAGCATCCCAAAAGTACGCGTATAAACAATTCATTAAATTAACCAATCAACGTAAATATCGATGAGGAAAAAAAAACGTTTTTAATGAGAATTTATTTAATTAGCAATTCATGGGGTTTGGGGAAGCGAAAGGGCGATAATGACACATTATTATGTTGCATAACAAAAGCAACATTTTCATTGGCCAATTGGTAAATGGAAAATGGAAAATGGCAAATGCATAATGGAAAACTGCGGAAATGCAGATTGGCCGATTGCCAATCAAATACTCATTGCATTATCTAATATGCTTATAGCAAATAAAAGTATATATTTACATGCAATCGGAAATAATACCCATATTAAGCAGAGCTATTATTATTATATATTATGTGTTTGTTAATGGGCTTTATTCTATATTCTATTTGAAATTATTGCATTTAGCTGCAGCCTTGATTACATAATTTACTATAGATTTACTTTGATATAGATATATTATTTATAGATTCATTTAGTTTCGAGTTTCTACAAACTGCAATGATTTTTAATTTTTTTTTTTTAATTTAATGACAAGAGATTTTGGTAGAATTTTAGAGTTTCGGGATGATAAAAATTGTAAATTGTTTTAAAATAATAATTGAATTAAGTTATAATAAGCATTTGCATAGTTTCAAATTTGTTCTAGATCGGTTCTCCGTTTGGCATACATAGATCTATTTGTGGCTTGGCCAGCGAGCGCACAAGAGTCAGGATGGCCGAGTGGTCTAAGGCGCTGCGTTCAGGTCGCAGTCTACTTCTGTAGGCGTGGGTTCGAATCCCACTTCTGACAAGACCTTTTTTATTTTTTTTTTTATTTTCTTGATTAATTTCAGTTTACAGAATATAAAAATTAAAAGCTTTTGTGTTATTTTAATACTTTTTTTTTGTTATATACAATAAATTAAAATTTAAAATATTTAGTTTTGCTTATGACTCTTTTTTAATTTATCAAAACAAAATAATAATTATTAATTTAATTCATTTTATTTATTCAATTTTATTAAAGAAATCATTTTTATTTTATTTCAATAATCCCTATATTTATAAATAGTATATTTAAGTTAATTTTCCGTAAAATTACCATACAGCATTTAATTCAAAGAATTTCCATAAATACAAGTAAAATTCACAGTTTTTCCCAGAGAAATTTTCACTAAGCGTATATGTATGTGAACAAAGCCACATACACATCGGTATGTACTTATATAATGTTCATAAAAAATGCAATTCAACACATACATACATACATAAAAACATCCGTGGTATTTACCTGCATTGTACATACATTTACAGCAAAGGGATTAAAAAAAGTAATTGATTTTCCTACAACATTTTCGAATGTTTTTATTTGGGCTGGCCAAAAAAATATTGCAACCCTTAAAAATGTACGTTTTTTTTACACATATGCAGAATATTTTCGGCTTTTTTATTGTTTTGGGTATTTTAATGATGCGAATTCGATGTACACAAAGTTTTTCATTAATACCAGCCTAGGTTTAAATTTGTATGCTCTAGCAAAGGGTATATTTTATTATTTTATATTTTTGTTAATTATATGTTGAATATATAAAATACTTTTGGGATATATTTCTATTTAAATATAATTTTATAAATAACATTATTTATATGTTTTTATAAAATAAATTTAACATAGTTTAATCCCGAACCCTAAACATATTTATCCCGAAATTGGACCAATCGAATATCTAGAACACTACTTGCTTGATCCAAATAAATAAATCCAAATATTTAAAACTATTTTTAAAATAAATGTGAATCCCAAAATATATGTATATCCAACAATTGGCCCATATCGAAACTTTGGCACAATTTTAAATAAGTTAAAGGTTAAAGATCGGTTGGAAACTGAATATCATAATTATATAGCAGAGTATCTGGAGCTTCGGTAGTTCCAAAATTTGATCCTGTCGGCGGGGGAGTCTGCAGGAGACAGCGCACCAGCGCGTCCAGTGCAATAAAACGCATCGGAGGGGATGGCGGGTGGGAGGGGCGGTTGGCATGGCGCCCAGACTTTGGAGGTCTGGGTTCGGGGATTGGCGATTGTGCTATGTGTACATATGGGCTTTAAGTGCGCTATATACAGGGACGCCAGTAAATGAAAATCAAGTGGAACTCCCCCCTCGGTCAGTTCGGAATGCCATATAGTATTTTCCATATATGTATATTATACACATGTGTATCCAAAGGAAGGGGGATATTTTTTCATATGCTTGCTACTGGGGGCTGTTTATGCAACAACAAAAACACTGGCGAAAAGGATAAAAAATAAAAATATTTTTGCTTTCATTTAATTTGCGAATCGCTGGACAATTTTTCGTGCGTGTTGTTTGCGCTTCTTCGGCTTCTTTCAGCATTAATTGAATATTATGTTCAATTAAATGTCCGTTAGCAACAGGCACCTAGGCCTGGAGTGGCGTATCCCTGGCATAAATACACAAACCACGCGATAACAGAAGCCAATCAAATTGGCCTCCATGCGTATTGCTAATGGATAATGCCCAGTTTTTCCCAGTAATTGGATTATCCACAATTGAATGGCTTACAGATGTAGCTTTCAGATGTACCCAGCATCATTGATAGGCCTATCATATTGAATGCCAATCAGATGGGCTAATAAAATAAACAAAAGCACATTTTATTATTATCAAAAGAATATTACAACAAAGATCTGTAAATTTGTAAAATACGGTTTTACAAAATCAGAAAATCAGCCAACTTTTACTATAGTTCGTTCGTCGAATTCTACATTCGATTTTGATATTTAAATCAAAAAAAAAAAAGATTTCCATTTATTGGATCTATTTCCCATACCGGGAATTGAACCCGGGCCTCCCGGGTGAGAGCCGGGTATCCTAACCACTAGACAATATGGGAGAATTGATCTGCGTCAGCTAAATACTCCACTTATACTGTTGATATTTTTTATAAATTTTAAGGATTTAATTATAATAGAATTATTTTTAAATCTGACTAGAAAAGTATTTGAGAATCTATTTTTGTTCTCTTATCTGTTATTTATATTTTAATTTTTTTGAATATATATATATAAATGTGTATATATTTATAGTACGTACAATTTAATTTCCTATATATAAGCAGATTATTCAGTTATATTTATAAAATTAAATCAGTTGTATAGCATAAATATAGTATAATTTCTAAAATATATTTAATTATTTAGCATTAATCTATCACACAAGATAGATTATGTATAGTTTTACCAAAAAATATCCTTATATTAAAATATGATTTGTTAAAAAAAAGAAAAGTAAGCTTTAAAGACTTTATTCCCATACCGGGAATTGAACCCGGGCCTCCCGGGTGAGAGCCGGGTATCCTAACCACTAGACAATATGGGAGATATGATCTAAGGCAGCTAATTACTGAACTTGTGCTATTGTTGTTTCTTTATCTATATCTAAGGATTTTATTATAATAGAGCTATTTATAAATTTAAATAGACAAGTTTTCGAAAATCTAATTTTGACTTATAATATTAGTTGAAACAGTTTTATTTTTAGTGTTATAGCATATAGATATAGTTTGCTTATTAATTTCGATTCCCCAAAAAAAATATATTTATTAAGAAATTTATATTGAAGTATAAAAAATAAATTGGAAACTGAATTTTATAGTCAGATTCCCAGTAGATTCCCATACCGGGAATTGAACCCGGGCCTCCCGGGTGAGAGCCGGGTATCCTAACCACTAGACAATATGGGATGGATGGGAGATCCTATTCAAAAGCAGTTCATGTATGGAAGGAGAGGCAAACCCCAAGATCTGCCGTGTCATCTATGAACAAAGATATAGTATAAAAGATAACCGCACAAGCTCTGATTGAATTAAATCACTTCAAATGCAAGTGCATACATGGGGCATCCCAAAGAGGGGGGAGGTGGGGGTATTGTTAATGTTTTCTGAGCCTGCGGAGTATGCGATAAAGTCTACGCAAACATATGTACATATATGCGATATGTGCATCAAGTACATCATGTAGATGGGCATATAAGGCATACTATATAGAGTTATGTATGTATATATGTATAACAATGGCAACATCAAGTGCATTCCGAAATGTATTCAGCTTTTTTTGGTCGTTATCGATTTTTATGCATGTTTTTATGTGCGTAAAGCAGACAGCAATAGTCCGAGAGCGAGCGAGAGAGAGATAGAGAGAGAGAGAGAGAGAGAGATGGAGAAGTACATACAGGCATAAAAAATGCAAATGCGCCTCGACATATAAAAAAGTCTGCAGCAGGGGGCGGGGAGGGCAATCAAGCAGTGCAAGCAGTTGCAGTCGACTGCAGCAGAGCAGCACACACACACACACACACACACACAAAAGCTCACACACGCACACACACACACACACACACATGCACATACTGCACCCATCCTCCTCGCACATTGCCGAAAAATGCAACAGACTGAAGGTGCATTCGATAAACTCTGGCAGCCCCCAAACAAGGGTTGCCACACGTCAGTACACTGACAAAAAATTGCAGCTTGTTTTAATATGCACAAAGTTGACCAAATATATGACAAATAAAATAACTACATTTTTACTTATTATTTACAATATTTATTTATTTATTATATTAATTTAATTTAATTATTAATTAATTAATTATTTGTTGTACATTTGTTATAATTTGACATCAAATATTTAATGCATATTAAGATACAACCAAATTAAATTATTTAGATAAAACACAATTAAAATAATAATATCTAACATTTGCAAAACTTCATTCTATTGATGGCTATTAGAGATATAAAGAGTTAAATCATCATAATTTAAAAAATTTATTCCAATTTGTTTTTTAATTTTTATTATAATTTAATTTTGTTACAATACTCTTGTGTTAAAAACTTTAATTATTTATTTGAAAAGCTTTAGAAGATTCCACGTTTATTTGGATTTTAGTTCTTATTTTTACATCATATAATTTTTAAAAAATGAAAACTTTTCTAACGCCTTTTGTTGCATTTATTTTTCGTACAGTGTAGCTGACATTTTATTATACTTACAGCTTACCACAGCTTCCGGTGCAACCCCCGTTATGAGCAGGACAGATGCCTTTTGATACTTGCAGCAAGGGCTGAGGCGCCTACTGCATGTCCTTGTGCCATGTGTCCAGCTTCAGCCACCCCCCTCCCCTGCACCACACCTCCCCCACCCCTTTATCAGCATCAGAGCTTAATGAACTTGGGAACCGACGCTGCTTGTCAGCTGCAGGATCAAATGCCTATGGAGAGCAGGTGGAATGCAGGTGGGATGCAGGTGGGATGCAGGAGGGATGCAGGTGGGATGTACAGGTGTGGAACTGGACATGTTCGAACGTGTTGTCAGCAATTCAACCGCACAGGGACGATTGCCAATTTTAATGCAGGCCTTGTTGTAGTTGTTGCTGGGGAGCAGTCACTGGCAATATTCGGACAACGACAACGACAAAAGCTTTTGCATTTTTAAATAAAATTGGCTACACTCAGAAAAATAAAGAATAAAATAGAAAATTAATTAAATTGTATTATAGAAAATTATTATAGTGAAAAACGGGTCAGAATGCAATTTAATTTAGGTTAAATCCAGAATTGATGTCAAATTAGTTACGAATTGGTTCAAATTTCAATTATAAATGTTATTAGATATACAAAAAAAAAAAAAATAATATTTTTTGGAAACCCTATTAAATGAAGAATTTTGTTTTTTTTTTTAATTAAGAGTTTTTCTCGCTCATTAAACTTTTGCCACCGGAAATTCCTGATTCAAGCAGGAAACTTCTTTATTTTTTCCTCAGTGTAGTAGAATTTTTCTACAGCGGTGGCCAGGAGTTGCTCAAATGAATGGCCATTTTGTAAATGAAGTTTGCGGTTTGTTACGGGGGGGAATCCCCCGACAAACAGCTACGAACGGTAGAAACAAATGCAACGGAAATGAGAAATTTCTGTAGACATATGTTTACCGTTAACGAGGCTTCAATTGCACAAAGTATGAAAAGCATATTAATGTAATATATACGCTAGAGTTTGAACATTTTCCGTTTCCCTATAAGTATAGACATATTCCCCCCATTTTGCCAACTTCTGGCTGAAATCCATTGACTGTGGCAGCTGCTGATGACTGCTGACATTTTGTTGCCAATGGAAACGGCAAAAATCAGTCATCAGAGTTGACAGGCGAAATGCAGGATTTGCAGTTCATTGCGAAAAACTATATAATCGGAGATAAATGCCCTGGTATATAGACAAGCACAGAAAAAGAACGAGTCTATATAGACGTATAGAACCCGGAATGTCATGAATTTACATGAAATGATATAAAAATAAATAGCTCTTTTTATTCCAATTGAAATATGCTACGAAATGTGTAAAAGAATATTTCTTTTTGGAGTTTGATAGATTTATATTTATTTTGAATTTTTTGTGCAAATAAAGAAATACGTAAATATATTGTGAAATAAATTAATAAAATTAAATAAAATAATTAATAAATATAATAGAATCTATTTCAAAATTGTCCAATATATTTAATAATAATATTATATGTTGAATAATTAAATAATAATTGTGATATGTACTATATGTTTTCATTTGAGGAAATTTGGGTATTTTTCCTTCCATTAAACATTGAAATATTTTTTATTTGGGATATATTTGTTCTATTTTAAAGAAACTATACAATTGACTTTTGACTGACTTTTGACTGACTTTTACTTATTCTTATTTTTTTTTTTAAGTCAAAACCAAGACTACTATATCATAAACATACAATCGATTGTCATCAATATATCAAGTGTATTAATTCAAGGCAAAAAAAAATATATTTTGTATGATTTAAAATACAACCTGTAGTTTAAAACAAAAAACAATTTTTTTGTAAGCAAGAGCAGTGTCATATACGGTACAATAAATATGTACCAATTTATATGTATTATTTTTACTTAATAATATTTATTTTGGCTCCGCCGTAATGACCCTTCCATCCAGCGATAAGTCTAACTACTAAATAGTTACTTAAATAATTAATTAAAATCTAATTTAATAAATAAACGCACACTAAATAACAAAAATATATTTATTTCTATTTAATGTTTAATTTTAAAATGAAAAAAAAAGGAAATTAAACAAATTCCGTTTATATTCCCATACCGGGAATTGAACCCGGGCCTCCCGGGTGAGAGCCGGGTATCCTAACCACTAGACAATATGGGATGGTTGAGTTCGCTCAGTCAGAGCCTCGACTTAAGCAAAGCAAAGCAAATGCGATGTCTATAAATAGAATTTAATGACGAGGCGTCGCAGTTGCTGCGCTGCTTTCGCTGCTGCTTGCCTTGTCTACGCATTGAATAATTGAGAAGCGCGCGCACAAAAGCAAATCAACAAAAGTCGCCGCTGTCCACAAAGCAACAACAACAACAACAACAACAATGGTGAATATGACTGTGGGCTAAATACATATAAAGAGAAACAAAAAAATGCTTGACAAAGAGAAGCTGCGCTGAGTTACAAATGCATGAAGGAGTGAGTGGGTGGGGGAGTGTGGTGAAGCGAACACAGTTGTCAAATCAGACTTTTTACCGCCAGATGTAGCTGTTTTTAAAGAGCATTTACTAGAAAAGTTGTGAAACTGCAGAAAACGGGAATTATTGAATTTTTTATCGGCTTTTTCTTCAGTTTTAAAAATTGCACACTAAAATAAGAAACAATTATTGGCGTGTTGTCGTTATTTTGATCAATATTGACCCAAAATAATATTTATATAAAACACATTTTTAAAAATTGTATATAAATTTAGATTTTAATTTTAGCTACAAAACAATTGTTTAATTCAAAGCATAAACTTCAAAATTAGATTTAAATTTTGGCTTCTTTCTTTGTTTTTATTTTCTGTACATTTTTTAGCTTTTTTTTTCTGGAAAAAATATTGTCAACACTGGAGGGCAGAGACTTTACTGGGTTTGGGTATTTATTTTGTTGCATGCCTCAGCAAAGGATTCTTATTGTTTTTCGCATGTGCAGAATATACAATATACAACAATATAAAATATTGAAATTTAGCCTACGGTCTTATGCGAATAAATATGGAAACAATATAAACGTAACCCATAGAGAAGAGAGAGAGAGAGAGGGAGCGAGAGAGTGGTGGGTTGAGTTGGGTTGGGAGTGTGGAGTGTATGTGTATCACAAGTGGAATCCGTTCAGTGGGGGCAAGGGGGTCAAGGCTTGACTGTGCTCGACAGCAAAGTAAAGTGCCGCACTCGACATATTGAAGCATATTAATTAAAAACATTCGCATTCATTAAAAAAAGAGCAAGAGACAGCCGCCAGCTACAGCAGCCGTAATAAAGAGGGTGAAAATATGGCAATAGATGAAGCGCAATATGCAATTTCAAATAGTCCAAAAGAGCAGCAAATTTGAATAGAAAAAGAAAAAGAAAATTTTAAATCAGACCAAAACTGTGTTTCTAATGAAATTTTTACCGTTAAAAACAAGAAAAAATTTTAGTTTAATCACATTTATTTTTATGGGTCGAAAATTGAGAAACTTTGCATGTCGTAAACTCCAGAAAATTATGTGTCAGACCAAAATTGTGTTGCTCAAGGAATTTTTGCCGTAATAAACATTTTTAATTTTTTTTCAGAGTAGAAAATTTTATTTTTAAAGTTCTTTGCCTGCATTTTTTTACCGTCGCGAAAGTTAAAAAACCTAAAATTCTGTTTTTGTCTGTTGCATATCTTCGCTGTTTCTTGTTCGATCATAATGCAATTTACCGTAACGATAGCGAATATCATAAGCTACGTACATGCGCAATTACAAGTAGCTTTAAAAGTAAAGGGCATAAAATAACTAAACATGGGATAATTGGTCAAAAAATATGGATTTTAGAGATAACAATTCTATTTTTGTTGTATCTAAGCATTCGCTAAATAAAAGAAAGACAAATTTTTACATATTTCAACGCCAATTGCTGCAATGAAAGTGAGAATCTTAACTTTTACTGGCGATACACAAAGTCATTAGCAATTCTTGGCAGTGTTGGCTGTAATTATAAGCAATTCTGATCAAGTCAAATCGCCTGGAAGTGCTCATAAAGAGTGCATGCTTGTAAGCAGGAATTTCAGGAGATTTCTTAAGCATTTGCCAACAACTGTTGCTTAGAGCAACTCACATATAATCCATGCGTAGACCTGTAATTTTGATCAACAGACTATAGGAGTCAGTAGACCCGTCCAGCCTGCGCCATGGGGTATGCTGAGGTCGTAAAACGTAGCACGATCAACAATTTGTCCCTAGTTAATTTTCATTGAATGGTCTCCTCTCTGCCAAGTGCCGCAAGCTCAAGAGCCGCACTGTGGACCTGGCTATAAAACAAATTACCCGATAGCGAGCGAGGGGGAGGGGCTGGTAACAAATATATGTAGTACCATAACATAAATTTAAATGATAATAGCGAAAACATACATTGCCAGATACTTTGTTGCTAATTGCAGTCCGAGGACGACTTTTGCTCTAATTGAAATACAACATATGCCTGGAACGAGGAGAAGATGACAAGTGAGATCAGTTGAACTGCAGCAGGGGGCAAGGGGCTTTAGGGGCATGGGGCAAGGGAGCTGCAGAGTGAACTTGTTTCTCTTTTGGCGCTACGCTAACTAGACGCCATTTATCATTCGGCTGGAACTGGGAAAACTAGATTTCACAGCCTGACCGAGTTGCCAACGTATCGAACGAGTTCGATTCACAGCTCACAACAACTCTGCTGAAAAAAAAAATAATATTAATTTTAATTATCGGATGACGTTGTCACCAAAATCTTGCATGATATTTGTGCATTTTCACTCGATAATTATCAAAAATATTATGGCAGTATGGCGAGTCTCACGAAGTTGAAAAAAATGATTCATTAATCAGATAAAAATATATTTAATAGCTCATGTTATAAAGTTTGGATGAAGTATCGAAATCTTTTAGTTATGCTTAACTATCATATGAATTTTATTTTACGATATTCTACTCTTCTTTTAAGTACTACAGGGTCTTTTACAAATATAGATGACTGAAAATCTATTTCTTTGGCAATATTTATTAAAAAAGTTCCCATTTTTTTTTTAAGGAACTAAGCTCAACATAATATTATATTTTAATAATTTTTAAAGTAATTATTTATATTAAAAGAATAATATAACAGTTTATAATCCAAAGAAAACTTACATTCTTTTAACTTCTTTTTATTAATTTATTTTTCTATACTTTCATATTCCCACTATTTTCTATTACTTTTATTTTTTTTATCATTCCTTTTCCCATTTATTATTAATTCTTAAATTAATTAATTGAAACTAAAGCAAAATATAACAAATTATAATCATTCTTTTGATTTCTCTTTATTAACTTACTTTTCTACACTCTCATATTCCCACTCCCTTCTTTATCTATTTTCATTCTTTTTGTTTAATTTAATATTTAATTTAATTTAATAAATTTACTTTGCACTTCAAACGAAAATATTACACCTTTCCTTGTGCGAAATCTGATTGGATTCCCACTCGTACTCCCCACTCTCCACCCTGCACTCTAAGCTCACTGCTGTCTGCTCTCCACTCTCCACGCTCCGCTCTCTCTCTCTCACCCTCTGCCCGCAAGAGCAGCGACGTCACGTGCCCTTGACCGTGGCATAAAGATGCGACTGCTGCGCGCTTTGACATTGTGACAGTACCGTGGATGCGAAGGAGGCGTGGCGGGGCGAGGAGGGGGACGAGAGTTTAGAAAATGGCAACAGGAATGTGCGCAACAAAACAGAAATGCCAAGAAACAAGACAAACACAAGCAAACACACACACACACACGCACACATACACAAAAGAGATGTAAATGACGATGACGTTGCCAACTCGACACCGGCAGCGCAGTCGACGTCGACGTCAACGGCGACTGCAAAGGCAGCGTTGACGACCCATATCCCATATATTGAGAAGGCGTTCTGCCGCTCTCTTTGTAGGGTATACGTAAGGGGGCGGGGGGTGTGCCTATTCTGCGGGGTATTCCCTAGCTGCTTGGCATGCAACAATGTGCCAAAGTCTTTTCGTTGGCAATTATCAAGTAGTTGTTGTTGCTCTCTCTCTCTCTCTCTCTTTCTCTCTGTCTCTGTCTCGCTCTTGCCCCACTTGAAAATCACTTGCGCTTTTTTATGCATTCATCAAAACGAAAACAATACCAGCGCAAATTCATAAAAAATAATCTTAAGACGCAAAGCATGAATCATTGAAGCACAAACTTAAGCTGACTAAAAGCATACCCTGTAAAAAAGAAATTCCCATTTACACGATGCAGTTTTTGCATGATGTTTTTTCGGAAGTTTTTTCTTCGAAAGTTTTTGTTTGTTGGCAAGGGGTGTTTAAACTTCATGAATCGAAGATATATAAAATTTATAAAATCTCATCCGAAATATTTTATAAAATATGTGACTTTACGAAAATACCGTTAAGAGTCATAATTTTATTACTTTAATATTATTGTTTGCTGTATAGTTTGTTATTTAAGTTTATTTTAATTTTAGATTTGATTTTTTTTTTAATTACAGGGTATCTTTGAAATTATACAGTATGTTTTATTCTTACTTTGACTGCATGTTTTTGCATTATTTTTTTTAATATGACTTTATTTTTTTTAATTACAGGGTATCTTTGAAAGTCCCACAGTTTCTTTCATTCTAACTTTGACTGCATATTTTTGCCAGTCCGAACCACAGCACCAAACACGAACGGAATGCAAAATGTGGCAGCATGCGTCATTAAACCCCGTCCCAGAGCGCAGTGCGGGGTATAATAGGCGAAGCGGGATGATGAGAGAAGGGGGAGAGAGAGGCAGGGAGCGTATAGTTAAGAGGAACTGCAGTTGTTATGGGGCACGCTCCGTCGCCTGGTCATTAAGTGAGCTCGTCCAAGTTTTGCAGCCTGAGCAGCTGTCAAGGGGCGAGAGGGAGTGGCAGGGGGCAGGGGCAGGGGCAGAGGTGGCAGGCAAGGCATTTACGCCCACGCAGAGAACGTATAAAAGTTTTTTGCATTTTCTTTTATTTTTTCGGTTCGTTCGTTTGCTGCTCCCTAAAGGAGTTGGCCAAAAGCAGTTGGAAGTTGGCAGTTGGCAGTTAGCAGTTAGCAGGCCTAAGTGTACGCTCGTTAAAAACAATCAAGAGGGAGCGGAAGGGGGTTGGGGAGGGTGGAGAGGGGAAGGGCTAGGCTATGACCAGCCTCTGGTCGTTAAGCAGTAGCTGAGAAACCGACGCTTGGTCATTTAAATCTATAAACCAATGTGTGTGTGTGTGGGTGTGTGAGAGGGGTTGGGGGGTGTAAACTTGGCTAAAAGCAGGGAATCGCTTTAAGCCCAAAGAACTAGCAGTTAGCAGTAGATGCATGCGATGTTGATAGTAGAACACCTTTTACCAGCTTAAATTAAAGCCGTTTTTTCTGTTATTCCCAGGGAGGAGAATGGGAAAATCCCCAGTTGAAAGAGAAACACAAATTGTTAGACATTCATTAAATAAATGCATTTCTTTTTATTTCTTGATAATTTTAAAGCTAAAACTAAATTTCAGATTGTATTAGTACTCACCAGAGCAACTAATTTCTGCATTGCCATAAGTTAAGAAATATTCCTAATTAATTGTTTTAAAACCAGTACGGAAATATTGGAAATGGATAGATTACTTTTAATCATTTAAAATCCATATTTTTAATCTCTAACGAAATTTCTAATGTTTGTACTAGAATTATTTAGAATTATCTTGGATTTTCACATTATTATACAAAAACAATTATATTTTTATAAATAAATGGCTAGCGAGAGTTCGGACTGCGAGAGTTCGGCCAGCAAGAGTACGTCAAACGAGAGTTCGGCCATCGGGAGTTCGGTCAGCGAGAGTTTCACATTAATTTAAGGCCCCTCGCCCCTGAGGCTGGATGTAGTATTTGTATACGTAACTAAGTCGTATAATATTCTTCAAAAGTTTAAAACTCTTTAGGTCTACCCACACAAGCGCCTACTAAAATCCTTTCATATACGCTTTTTGCATATATTGTGCATGTTTTTTGCCAACAGAACGTAAAAGCAGGCAAACCTAGAGTGAAATATCCTTGAGCGAGATCATCAATCTTCCTTTGTTGTTAAGTTTTGTCAGTTTTTGCGGCTGCTGATACCCTGTAATTAGAAAGGTGCCAATAAAACTAGATTTATTTAAATTTGATATTAGATTTTATTAACCAACTGCCACACACATCGCTAATCTATCGATAACAGTTATCGAAACTACAAAACGATATATTTCGATTATAGAATTATTATTTATTATTTAATTAATTTTGTAATTGCATATTTAGAAGGATTGCTAATAAAGGGGTATCTATTAGTTCAGCAGTTATGCCTTATTTTTTTGGTATTTCTTTTATGGCAAACTCCCCCACAGGCAAGCAGCCAAAGCTCTGCCGACTGCAGTTATTTGTTGTTGTTGTGTTCGTTTTTTGTGGATTTCACTTTTTTAGTGATTTCCATTTATTTTATTTGCAGCTTTGACTTGAACTTTTTTAGCTGCCCCACGTTGCACGCTGAGGCGTGAGGAGCGCGCATTTCATTTGTTGTTTTATTTATTTGCTGCAGTGTGCAGTGAGTGTGTGTTTGTATCTGTGTGTTTGTATCTGTGTGTTTGCATTTGTATGTGTGGGCAATGCAATGACCTCGAACTTCGTTTGTGCTGTGCATCTTGCGAGTATTTTTTTTTTTTTGTGCTTTATTTTTGCATTTATTGTCCGGTTTAGTTGGTCAGTTAGTGGAACGTGTTGGGTTTTTGTGGGCCAAAAGGTTGCGCTGGCTGTGAGTCCATTGAAAACTTTGTTAACTTGGCTAACTGAAATTTTTATCTGCGCATTTGCATGCCTTATTGACATGCGGTAAGGTGGGAGGGAGACGACGGCTGCCACTCTTTGAGGGCGCCCATAAGGAAATTGCGTGTGCGAGGGAGTAAGATATAGACTCGCTGCATAGTTGAGAAGGCATGTGTGTGCGTATAGTAAGAATTTCGCCTGCTGACCAGTGTTGCCAGACATTGCCAGATTTGAATTACAAAATAATAATTATATTTTAAAATAAATAAAAATAAATCAACTAGGAAAAATACATAAAAATAATAGTATAGAATATTTATGATACGCTTAAATATATATATTAAATAATATAATATATTAAATTTTCTTATTTTAAACTTAAATTAAGACATTTGTAATAAAGTAGCGTAATAATGCTGTAATTTATAAGTCCCTGCATTTGTAAAATTAGGAAATTTTTAATAAATAAACAATAAATACATATAATACTCTAAAACTAGCTAAGTTGTCAGCACTACCAACTATACGTTATTATTTACAATATAGCTATTACAAAGTATAAGTTACATTTACAAAATTATTCCAATAATTCTAAATTATCCCAGCAAAATTCGCTTAAAAGCCGCTTAAATTAATAAAGTTGCCAAACGAACGCCAAAAAATAGCTAGCTTGGCAGCACTGACCCTCACAGAGTGTGAGAGAGTTGAAGCGAGAGAGCCAAAAAGTGCAGGCGATAAAAATAGAGTAAGCGAGCTGTCAAATTATGCTGCCAACTTTGGTATTTTCGGCAAACTTTAGCACTGAGCAAATCTTGCAAAAACTTGCAGCATTCTATAACTTATAACTTATTTACATACATACGTGCAGACATACAAATTTCTCTTATTCGAGTGTCGAAAAAACTAAATCGCATGCGATATTTCGGTGTCTACATAAAAATCAATAAAATGCTACTGCTTAACACGCACACAAACACATACACACACACATGCATGCAAGTACGCGCAGTGCAACAACATGCATAACAGACAGACACTGTTGGCAAATCCGCTTTTTTTCCGTCAATTATGGCTGTTTTTAAAGAGCAATTGCTGGACAAATTGTGAAACTACGGTAAGCTGAAATCTTAGATGTGTTAAAAATTAATAATGCTTTTGGTTAACTTTTTCTTAAAATTAAAAAAAATACATGCTAAAACAAAGAACAATAATAGATTTATCGTCAATATTTTGATCGATAGATGTACACAATATCCTTTATTTAATTATTTTGGGCAAATTATCAATAAGTTGCTATTTTTTTTTGGCTTTCGATATTATTGCTGTCAGTTAAACAGCAAAATATTATAGGGAAATTGTTGTTTTCAGAGAAAGAATAATCATATACAATGTAAAGTGAAAATAATTATTTTTTTTAAGAAGTAAAATAAATAAATATATTTATAATAAAAATGATTATATTTTTATGTAATTAATGAATTTGAAAACTATTAAAAATGTTCAAAATAAATAAGCTATTTTTTGTATATTTTTTAAATATTTGTTTAGCTTTATTTAAAACAGCTTTTTATTCTCGAAAAAAACTGGCAGCACTGCACTCAACCCTTTGCAGACACTTGCACACATACGCACGCACACAGTCAAGCACGGCCATTGAGCGCAGCAATAAAAACTGCAACAACATTCGGCTGTGTGTGTGCGTACGTGTGAGTGTGTGTGTGTGAGTTTGCTTCAAAAAAGAAACTTCACTGACGTCGCAGCCTCTGCCTTCAGCTTCAGCCGCTGCTGCTGCTGCTGCTCCAACGAGTTGGCTCTCTTTTTGCAATCTCGCTCACTCTCCGCTGCTCTCACACATACAGCTGCAAACGCCCCCAAGCCGCTGCACTCACGTACACAGCGTTCTCAACTCGTTCGCTCGCGTGCAGTCAACGCGCTGCCAGCGTTAACAGCGCTGCCGCTGCCGCTGTCGCTGCCGCAGTCGCCGCTCTGACAACATTTTGCGGTTGCTCTCGAAATCTAAATTTCAAGTTCGTCTCCTGCAATTTATCAAGAGAGTTTTGCACGTTCCTTTTTTTTTTTGGCCAACTTCGTGCGCTTAGCCCTCTTTATAACAGCAGTTCATCTGCAGCTTGCCCCACCCCCCGCCAGCCAATCGGTTAATTTCTGCATTCATATCCCCACTCCCCTCCCCCCTCTTGACGTTTTATGAGCAAGCGCAGAGTTGAAACGGGCGTCGCGTCTCAGACTTCCAAATTTGCAGCTCTCTGGGTTCTGGTTGAAAACGAAACCGGATTTCTTTTAGCTTATATTCGTTTTTTTTTTTGTTTTTTGGTTCTCTTTGATTCCCTCATTTGTGTATTTTTTATAAGTTTATTTTTTTGATTTTTTAGAAGTTTGTCTTGTGCCATTTTTGTGTTCTTTATTTTTACATTTGACTGAGTTTTTGGAATGCAGTTTTATTGTATTTCACCTTATTCGCGTCGATTTTTGTTTCTTTTTACTGTTGCACAATTTACTTTTAATACGTTTTTTATTCTCCTGTTTGTTTTCTTCGCGTTATTCTTATTCTGTGTTGTTTTGCTCGTAAATTGATTCACGGATTCCGTATAGTATGTATGCATGCCTACGTAGTACAGCAGTTTTTTTTACCCTCATCCAGTAAATATGTTTATTTTGTATTTATTGAATGGAATTTTAAAATTGAAATTATTCGAAAATATTAGATAGCTTAGGCTTTGTAATTAATCTGAAAAAGTTAATAAGGTTTCAACCGTTGATGATGACCTACGACATGTAATTTCTTATCAGCCTGAAAATAAATTGTCACATGAAGTGAGCTTGATTTTGATAGGAACAATCAGTTGATTACAGTTCAGTTTCGTGCTAACGCGCTTCAAGAAAACATGAAATATAAATTCTATTCATTTCTGTATTTCGCTGTGGCATTAATCTTAATTTCGATTCCTCCAACAAAGGCAATCAATAATGCTAATGAGGTAATGTTAAGATGAATAAAAAATAAAAATAAATCCATTTCAATAAGAAAATGTATGATATCTTTTAAGTTCTGTAGAACATCACAAAACCTGGATAGCGTTTGTGGAGGCCATACCTATAAGATTGTAAAGCCTCTCTTAGCATTTGTGCAAGAAATGAAGCAAAAAATCGACAATCATGATACGGAAAATCAGCAGAAAATTGAACAAATAAACCAATTGGAACAGGATGTAATTAAATTCAAAATGCAAGCTTTGGAAAATGCAGCTGAAATTAAAGAATTGAAGCATCAAATGGAACTCAATAGAAATACTTGCGAATCGGCTAGAATCGATAAATTACTGGATGAAATGAAATTAAAATCAAAACTTATTGCCGATCAAAGTCAACAAATCACAAACCTTATTGCGCAAACTCAATCGGATGCCAAAAAAGTTGAATCCTATCAACAAGAGAAAGTTATAAAATCACAGAATAACTCTTTAAATTCTGCTGTGATCGAAGAATCAGCAAAAATTCCAACCGGAAATATATGGCTAATGAATTCAAAAATCCAACAAACTAAATTCGAAAAATTGCAAGCTGCACCAAATAAAATTCAGCCACAAAATTGTGTTACTAAGAATTGTGAATATCCAAATAGTTGTATACCCTTTGGGGATTCCCCTGGGGTTCATAAACTTAGTCTCTCTCAAGACAATTCGTTTGATGTATTATGTGATAGTGCCGTTGCTGGACCTGGTTGGACCATCATCCAGCAACGGATCAATGGTAAAGAGAATTTTTACCAGGACTGGAATACCTATAAGCAAGGATTCGGCTCACTTCATGGGGATTTTTTTCTCGGCTTAGAGAAAATTCATCAGTTAACGAAGAGTCAACGGCACCAACTTTACATACATATGGAACACTATGATGGTAAAAAAACGTATTATCGATACGATAATTTCTCTATAGCTGATGAAGCCGATCGCTATAGATTAATCAGTGTGGGAAAATCTATTGGTAATGATAAGTATGATCTTTTCACACATCATCAAAAACAAAAGTTTTCGACTTTTGATCGGGACAATGATTTAAGAGGTGATATCAATTGTGCAGTGAAGCACGAAGGAGGCTGGTGGTATTCTGGGTGTGGACTTAGGTAAATAAATGAATATATTAATAAATAAATAAAAAACAAATAAAATAACACATTTCCTTTTCTAAATTTCAGTAATTTAAACGGCAAATATTTTTCGCATGCTGTGGATGATATTAGAAGTAACTTTTGGACAGGAATCAGGCCTTTGAAAGTGGTCAAAATGCTTATACAACCGATTAAATAAGTGGATTTATCAGAGCTGCAAACTTTACTTGAATAGAACCGGTTTCAAACTGGAATATAGAAATAGTTTTGATCAAATCTTGTATCACAAAATTACTGTACCTGAACCTATATTCAGGCAAGCTTTTCGGTTGAATTCATATATTAAAAATTAAAGCTCTATTAATCCAATTTAACTGTAATTTATTTAGGGCTGCAATCGTGGTTCGAACCGAACCGGAAAACAATGCTACGGCGAATTCTCTCGATAATGTATGTCGATGGATCGATTCTTATCAGCACCTGAGTTATTCTTGCGATAAATTTCGACGCCATAGAGACGAAACTCAATATTTTCCTCCCTCACATCGAGCGTGACAATCATGCAGTAGAGAAGCATTAGGAGTTGCTTCGATCGCAAGATATACGAAGCGCCCATATTATCGGGAAAGATGGGTTTGTCCCAGGCCGAGCAATCGTAGAGAAAGTAACCGCCATCCCGACTTGAAGTATAGCCAAAGGCCAGATACTTTTCCCGGCATGCCAAGATGCCCCATTTGTGCCTAGTGAGAAAATAGTTGAGCGCCTCATACAGACTCATGACATCCGTGGCAGGGGCCGTATAGAGCTGACCAAAGGAAACCAGTTCGGTTTGCAGGACAAATCGCAAGTTCTGGAAATCGCACTCCTGGGCCATATCCTCAATTCTCAACTGATACGAGCTGCTCTGCGTATTGAGCAGACTCTCCCGATAGTACTTATTGCCGTTCATAACTATGGCATCCAGTAATTTGGAGCTCCATTCTCCCAGACTTCGCATCACGCTCGCCGCACAGCAGGCAACCATACAGCAGGCTAGGGTCTGGTGTCCTCTCAGTTCGGCTGGGAAGCAGGCAGCAGTCGGGTGCAGGGTGCCCCAGAGTGACCAGAGTCTGTTGCTAATTTCGACATCGAAATTATGCCATTTGCTACAGTCATGCCTCTGTCGGTGCTGCCCCTCCAGATTTCTCGTCAGGCGTCGGCTCCAAATCGGTAGGGGACTCTTGATCGCTGTCGTCGCTGGCGATAACCAGTTCATCGTCTCGCAGCTGCTCGTCAAAGGTAAGTTCCGATTCAGCTCCCTTAAAATACTGGCGATAGCTACATGTGTCTCGTCCATCGGTTCCAGCATCGTCCTCCTCAACCTGATCCACTGGTAACGGCTTAAACTTGCCTCGAGTTGGCACTGGTACGGCTGGTAACGCGCCAGATTCGGATTCAAAGTAGCTCGGATAGAAATTGCTGGTTAAAATGTCTCGCACAAAATTATCTACCTTATGCGAACACATACCGAACTAACCAAGGAACTGAAACCTTTCATATATACCAAAAAGGAGGACAAATTTTGTGTATTTCGAATGGAAATTTGTTTTGATCTATAGCAGAAACGTGTGTAAGTAGTACAGTTGTGACGCAGTCTGCTAAGTTTTGATTGGTTTCGAACCAGAATTCCTAAATTTATATTACTTGAAACCAAAGTTTTAACCGAAACATGCATGGACAAAATTTCCCGAATGCGGTTTAATAAAAACTCTTCCGAACCCGAACTAAAACCTTCTATTAATAAGGTTCGAAACAGTACCTTTGATATCGTACCATTTTTTTGTATACGAACTAAACCTTTCTCTTTCAGTTCCCATGCCCATTCAGAAACCATATCAATTTAAAGGCCGATTATCACGTAATTTGGAACACTTTAGAATTTATTGCTAACTATTCACTCCTCACACCGAAGTCGACCGAAGCCACACCGAACAGTGTCCCTCAGACTTCCTCACAGACAAAAAATAAGCGAGACTTGATCGGTAAGTACTAAGTGCCATAACATGCTCCATCATCAATGTAATTGATACTCTCCGAAATGGGGTCCTCATGAGTGAAATTGCCAAGTGAAGACGTGTTTTTTTTGATACGCAGATATCACTTTCCGTCTATAGCCCATAATTTCAGCTCATTTATGCTGTGCGCCTCGTTGAAAGAGTTCAGTTTTGGATCTTTGCATGTCCAACTCAAGTTCCATCAGTTTTTTTGCAGTGTTTTCACGCAGCGTTCGCAGGGCTATCAGCTCTTCATAGATCTGCCGACGTTGGATCAGAGTTTGATTATATTGTCTCTGGAATTCTATCAGTTTCGAGTCTAAGCTGCCACTTCTGCCAGTGCTTGGCTCTATCTTATCATTTAAGGGCTCCATTATAACTAATTCACTTTGACTACCTTTCAACGATTCAATCTGAAGTTCAATGTCAACCTCCGTTTCAACATTTTGCAAACTCGTATAGTATCGATGTATCTTTAAAAGGTTCTTACGAAATTCTTCCCAATTTATATTATGCGAGTCGGTGTCTAGGTGCGCCGAAAACTCATTAATATCATTGATAACATTCGTAAGATCCATTACCGGAGCTTCTTCTTCAAAATTATTTATACAGTCTTCTTCATTTTGATACCAACGCTGGGTTTCACTTTTCGAAAACTCAACAATACCTGTCTAGAAAATATAAATATAATTTTTAAACTAAAACCAATAAAATTCAGGGTACCTTCAACGTATGGGCTTTAATTGTCTCTTGAATATCTTCAATGTAGTTTTCTCTTGACAGCGTCACTTTATGCTTACCGTCCCATATAATTTTAGAATATTCCCTAATTCCGGTCTGTAAGTAGAAGATTTTAGAGTAGTCTATATCTTTCTTGTATTATGCTATATAACAACCTCTATAAATATTTCTTTTGGTTGCAGATCATCTGAATCAGTAGTGTGCTCTGAGATGGGTTCTTCTCGATATTCTTTAAGTTCTTTCAAAACTAAACTTTCGCAAGGCTCTCGACTTTTGTTATACATAAGGATGTCCATTATCTTATGCAATGTATAACAATAAAACCCAGTTCTTGCTTCTCTAAATACTTTTAATTTACACTTTTTATATTTTTTGACAATAATGGAAAAGTAAAAATTTTAATTTGCTGAAAGTTTTAATATCTATTAAATCTTAGGAATTGAAATTCAATTATTTTTCGTTAAAAATCTTGAAATTTCATTACCCAACACTGAACCATAAACACGTCTATCGATAACTGGCAATTGATTTTAATTACATTTAGGAAATTGTACATCAAACGAGTTGCATTATAAAATCAGTGGAAATTGTTTGCTGTGAGAAAAGTACACTGAAAGAAAGGGCAATGCAGATAGAGAGACTGAGAGAGAGAAAGGAAGAGAGCAAATGAAGTTCGCGTTTTTGCAACGCATTAGCGTAACCGATAATTTAAGGCATCGTAAACACGTCGTAAATTTTGCACAAGCAAATTTAGGCTTTAATTTTCTATAAAAGACAACGGGGCCTGCAAACACAAACACAAACACATTTGCCGTCTCGCTGTGCACCTTCTTCCTCTCCCTCCCTCTCTCTCTCTCTCTCTCTCTCTTTCTCTCCGTCTCTTTCTCTTTGGCTCCTTTCGCAGCAACTGCAGCACGTAATTACAGGCCATTAATTTCTGTATGTGGTTGCTGTTTTTTTTTTTTTTAGCCTTTTTCGCCTCTTCTGCCTCTTCTTGCACTTGGCGCATGCATGATAAGTGCCACTTGCCCAGCCCCCAAAGAGGCGGCAAGAACACGGGTAGCCCAGTCAGGGTTGCCAACTCCGCTTTTTATTTGCCAGATCTGACTTTTTTTTGAAGAGCATTAGCTACAAAAATTATATAAATAGCGAAACTGCGAAAGTGCAAATTTTGATTTTATTTTCTTAATTATTATTTATTTATTTAAATTTAATTACATATTTTTATTTGTCAGCTGAGCTTTTCCTTAAATTTTACAAAATTCTCACTAAAATAAAAAAAACTATTATAGGTCTTTGGTCATTATTTTTAACAAAAAAAAAAAATAAATAAATAAAAATTTTGTATCGATATTTGCCCGTAATACCTTTAATTTAAAGCACATGCTTAAGACTTTTTCTTTATATTTCAATAAATTTTTAAGCTTGTGATTTTCTATCTTCAGATTATTGTGTGATCTTTAAAACTTATAATTTATTTTTATTAATTTCAATTTTATACTTAAACTTTAATTTGTATTTTAAATTCTCTGTCGTAGTTGACATTAAATAAATAATTTGAAAATTAAGCTGTTTTCTGAATTTTTTTTTGCAACTTTTTTTAAGCTTCTTTTCTACCCTACGCGAAAAAAATATAAATTTTTTTTTATTATAAAAAAAAATTGGCAACTCTGGCTTATGCCCATAACCCGTAACCCTCTCGCTCGGGTTTGTTGCGTACGGGTATTGGCTTTGATGGAAATGTTTCTTCAGTTCTTGGCTTTCCTGCTGCACTCTTCCCTCTCCACTCTTCCCTGCTCCCTGTTCCCTGTTCCCTCCCCTTTGCCTTGGCTTGTCAAGGTGTAACCTATATTTTTCTGTTATTTTTAATTAGAGCCTTGGCTCTGTCTACGGTGTCTACGTCTGCCACAAGCGGCAGCGTTGATTATTGTGTGCAGCATGTGGCAACAAGTCTTCTTCTGCTTGGACTTGGACTTGCCACAATGCGTGAATTACACAGGCCGTGGCCAAATTGAGGCAGCATTGGCATTCCAGCTTGTAATTACATAACTCGCAGCTCAGCTAGACTCTGGGGCACGCCTCGTGTTGCCTCTCCCAACAGCCCCTCATGCCCCTCATGCACCTCTTGACAGCCAGTGCAATTGTGTATGGCCTTTTGATGGTTTAATCAATTTATTTAAATGCTTAATGCTAATGAGCCTAATTATAGAGTTAGAGTATCTGCTCCATCGTATCCATCGTAGCGCTTATCCTCCAAGCTGATGGCACCTTAAATGCCCCTAGCTACGTGTCGGGCCATGCCAGAGATTAAGTTGCAGATTTCACAAATTGGAATTGCAATGCCAATTGCTCTAAGATAGTTAAGTAGGCCCAAATTAATGCCTGGACTTCTGCATGGCATACCAGATGATAGAGAATTATGCTGAGCATTATCGCTGGTAGAAATTACAAATTTCTGCTTCAGCAAATTGGCCGCTGGTCTAATCTTTTCTAATTAAATTTAGTTTTGGTAAATCAATTTAAAGATTATCACAAGTACTTATAATCAGCTGAAATAATTAAATATAATT